>JBBHKE010000719.1:238487-250863 GCA_037447655.1 Zygnema cylindricum | reverse complement strand
TTTCTTATTTGTCTTCTAGGCTTTTTTTTGTTTTGGATGTTTTTTGGTGGTTTGGATCAGTTGTATTTTCAACTTTCTGAGACTTTTCATTTGTATTTGACTCTTATTTAATATTTTTATGTTCGATTTACAGAAAATTTAGGGTTTTTATGCCCCATTCCTGTCCTAAATGGGCTACCAAGTGATTGTTTGGGTGTTAGTTGATTTTTAAAGGGTGAAGGATTGCTCATGTTTTTTTTAATGGGGTATTAATTGGGTTTTTGTGGAGTGTGAGCCGGCTATTACTGTGGTTTAAGTTTGTGTTTGATGGGTTTTTAATGGGTTGTTTGTCGGTCTTTAATGGGTTTTTACTGGGTTTTTAACGGGTTTTTAATGGGTTGTTAGTGGGAGTGTTGGGGTTATCGAGTGTTGGTGTGTTTGAAGTTTGTTTTTAGTCGGTTGTTAGTTTATTTTAAATGGATTTTTTTTTCTATTTTTTGCTGGTTCTAAATTGGAGGTATGGGTCTTTTTTTTGGCTTTTTTTTGTGGTTGTTTTGGGTTTTTTTGGGGTTTTTTTTGTTAGTGTTTGCGAGTTCAAAATTCTTTTTTTTTGCATGTTAATCGATTTTCATAAAGTTTTTAGTCAACTTTTTAGTGGATTGCTAGTCGATTTTCAGTCTTTTTTTACTTTAGTTTCCAAATTCTCAGCCGATTTTTCCCTTGGTTTTTAACGTAGTATTTGTCGATTCTCATCGGGTTTTCCAACGGGGCTATGTTCTGTTTCAGTTGGTTCGGGAGCTTCCGTATTTTACGGTGGTGGAACGGGACGCACATATAATCGCATGTGCCGCCCTGTTTCCGTTTAAGCGCCAGCTCAGCGCTGAGGTGGCGGCATTTGCCGTGGCACCGGAGGCAAGAGGACATGGAAGGGGAGATAGTTTATTGGGTATGTTTTATACCCTATTTGTACCTTTCTTCTTCCAAATATATTTTTGGTTTGATGGTTTGTTGGGTGTGTCTTATACCCTATTTGTACCTTACGTCCACATACATTTTTGGTTAGATAGTTTTTTTAGCCATTTGTACACTAATTTTGACGAACTATTTTGGTTTTTGTGGAGATCGAGTTTGAATTTGACATTTGTTTTTGGTTTCAACGTTTTTACGTGGACAATGGACCTATTTTTGTGTATCGATTTTTGTGGACCGATTTTGTAGCTTTTTCCCGGTCAAATTGTAGACGTTTTTTCGGGCTTTATTTTGGTCGTTGAAAATGTTATGACTTTATGACAGATGTAAACTTTTTAAGAAAACCATTTGCTGTTCATGAATAGTTTGAATGTTTGCGGTAAATAAATTGTCTTTTGGCCAAATTGTTATCCTTTTTTTATAATTTAACTAATTTAATGTTGCCACGTGTCATTTTGCAGATTATTTGGAAAGGAGAGCGCTAGAAATGGGAATCAAGCAACTTTTTTTGTTGACTACAAGAACAGCCGATTGGTAGGTCCTAAATTTTACCTCTCTCTCTTCCTCTTTCTGTCTTTCTCCTTCCCTTCCCTCCCTGCCCCTCTCTCTTTCCCTCCCCTCCCTCCCCTCCCTCTCCCCGCTCCTCCCTCCCCTTCCCACCCCTCTCTTTCCCGCTTTGGTTTCTTTTGCTAACGTCTTGTGGAGATTACAAAGGGTGAGGAAATTTGTGTATTTGAACAACAAACAGTATTAATAGAAATAATTGTAGAATAAAAATAATATAAGTAATTGAAATTTTCAATTACTCTATTTTTAGCTTTTTAGGTTTCTCTTAGTCATAATTTTGCGCTGTAGTCTGTCAAATAAAAATTTGCAACAATCTTTGCCGATTTTCATTTTTTCGATTTTTTTTTTGGGTTTTTATTTTCTTTTGTGCCCTTTTTTCTCATCCTCATGTCCTTTTTCATTATCTCATGTCTTTTTTCTCATTCTTATGTCATTTTTTTGTCTTTTAGGTTTGTCCAACGGGGCTTTAGTCCTTGCGAAATCGAAAATCTTCCTCCGGAACGAGTGGCTAAGATTAACCGAAGCCGAAATTCGAAAGCATTTATAAAAGATATTTCGGAATTAGAGGGTACAGATACAATTGGGGAGGAAGAAGACAAAGGACTACCGACGGATTTGCCAAAATACGATCCTCCCGTTGTTAGTCCCCGTTTAAATTCGAAAGGAAATAGCAATTAAAAGGAAGATGGGATAAAAATGGGATAAAAATGGGGCAAAAATGGGGTAAGATTGGGTAAAAATGGGGCATATAAGATCAGAGGAGGGTTTCGCGAAGGAAGGCAGAGAATGTTATGATTAAGTTTTTTTTTTGTTTTTTTTCCTTTTATTTGTGCGCCCGTTTTTTGGTGATATAAGGACAAGAGTGTATAGAAATGTTACTTTTTTCGTTCTTACTTTTTCCATTTTTTTTCATTTAATTTTTGTGAGATAACTATCTTTAGTTTTTTTTTTCCGCCTTTTTGTTTTCTTAAGAATCCTCATAAAAAATGAGGAAAGTGGCGAGTATTTACAAAGGAAAAAACAAATAGTAGTTTAGGTTTAAATTTGTAATACTGAAGGTTCCAGTATTCAATGTCCAAAAGTCAATTTTAATTCTGTCAACGAATGCAAAACAATACATCTATGTATTTTGCCTTTTGGCTAGAAACTAATTTATGTTTTGTTTCTTTTATGTTTGTTGGTGTTTCATTATTTTTTTCGTACTTTTTAGGGTGTGTCGGAACCTCCGTTTTAAGAAAAGAAGATTATAATCAAACTCGCAATGGTTAAACCATCTAAGTACAAAACGTGATTGAAATGGAAAATTGTTCAACTACCATTACAAGCTATAGTTGGAAAACCCAAAAGTACCAACAATAAGTACACTAGCTAAGAAATGCTAATAACAAAAACATTGAAAACAATAAAAACAAAAAAAAATATCAAAACCAAACTACAAAAGCACAGTATACCCAAACTTTGAAGGACAAATTGGCTGTCGGCCCAAAATCTAAAGAAATCCACACGAAGGGTCGTAACGACAAATATCATCGATGTGCACCCAGTGGCATGGAGGTTTGGAGGTAAATCTCGCAGTCCACGACCATCGGTCACCAACATACTTTGTCGGATAAGGGCTGATGCTTGAGACCGTTAAGGCGCGAAAAAGATACATTGTCGATAAAGAGCACACATGAGAGTTGGGAAGGGCTTCCAGGTTTCCTAACTTCTAAAGCCCGTCGAGTACAATCGCGAATGAAGTTGTCGAATGACAAGTCTAATGTCCCATATTTCTTCATAGCAAATGGTATGAAGTTGTCGGGTGGCTCTCGCTGAGCGTAATCGCGTTCTTTAGAGGTCGTTGGATCCCGCGCCGCAACACCAATATGTAATGCCGCACGCGAGGAGACATCGGATACAGTAGGGTCAGTGAGAACTACATCCTCCAATGTTCTCACTCCACCTTGCAAAAACACGAGATCCACGCAAGGGCCACTTATAGCCTTAGATTAAGAGTCTGGCGGAAAGATATGCGGCACCTCACGTTTCACTGTGTATCTTGCTTCGCTACCCATTAAAGTATTACATCTCAAACTGTATCGGGTGTCGTTGTGCACTCCCCACCATGTGAACAACCGAGCAAATGGACGCCCTACTCATCGATACTTTGACCACAAAGGCAACGAGGCTTGCCCAAGAGAGAGGGGTGTGGCAAGCAGAGACGTAATTGAAGTGCAGAAGAAAATTGTTGAGAAGATAAGCGGAGTGATATAAAAATTGGCCTTAGCACCAGGTCTGGAACAAGAGCGAAGTCGAGCCCACGCGCCAACCGTAGACAACGCCTAAAAGAGGTTCTTGATATCCTTGGGTGCTACCTTATCGGTGTTGATTTGGGAAAGCATTAAGTCTCGGTATATTAGTGTGACGGCAGAAAGGTAGTAATTTGTAGCGTAAGTTTCATAAGGATTTGCGTCATCACTTGAGTGCAGTACATGACAACGCAGATGCTATGCAGACAGAGCAACGCAACTGCTATACAAAGCAGCGCAGCAGCGCAGCTGCCTTGCATACACAGCAGCGCAGCAGCGAAGCTGCGACACAGACAGGACAAACGCAGCTGCGGTTACTTTGGATATGATCCGTACAGACAACGCAACTGCTGCTATCTTAGATATGATTCGGTGCGGGACACCGCAGCCGCGGGTGATGTGAATGTGATCCAATATGGGACAACGCAGCTGCGATTGATATGAATCAAGTCAACTAACGAGATTCATAAGAGTATCACAAGTGACTTAGCCGACAAGTATTTGTACAATCACTTAATATAGATTCTGAGTAATATTGACTGTACGATGATAAATTGGGTTGGCACGATTACGAACACGTAGATCTCTGTAGGTGGGTTGATTTTGGACGTACCTCTCAGGTACACTTGTATCGGCAATAGAACACCGAAAGTATAAGACTTAGGACTTAGAGCTTTTTATGGAACCAGACTTCCAAGTAGTAAAACTGCAGACAATTTTTGGGAAACTATTGAGTATTATATCTTCAGTGTTGTCAAGTCAATTGTACTGAAACTTTGGGAGTTGTCAGTGTTTATGCTACTCTATATTCTGATATATTTTTGTGAGGATTGGGTGATTTTGCAAGAATTGGTGAGCACTTGAAAACAGTTGTTTGGTAGGATTCTTGATAGCTTCTGGGAGTGTATCATGTCTACTTCTACTACTACTGCTTCTCCTCCACCTGCACCGGTGGTCGTAGAACAACAGGTTATGGGCCTGTCTTCAAGAATTCCTATCTTTTTCGGGGAAAAGTATGTTTACTGAGCGGATATGGTGGAGACACATTTTGAGAATGTCAATATTTTAGATATATTGGATGGTTCGCTGGATGAATCTGATCCGTCATGGTCTAAGAAATAATACACACGCTCGTTCTATTCTGAAATTCAGTATATTTGAGGACTTAGCTATGTCTCGGATAAAAATGAAAAAAGCAAATGATATCAGGAAATCCCTTAAAAGTGATTATGAAAAGGCTAATGTCTAGGAAGAGCTTCTATTGGCTGGAAAAATTTGGGACTATAAGTACATTGGCGGTACAATGGCTGAATATTCTAACAAATTTCGCATTCTTGTAGATGCACATGCTTGTGCAGGTGGTGTGTTTCCTCCGTTTCAATAGGCAGCTTTGCTCATGAGGGGTCTCCCTCGTAGTATGAAAGGAGCATCTGACATGCTGAAACAAAAAGATAAAGCTAGCTGGACTTTACAGTTAGCCATCAATATTTTACTAGAGGAGGAAGCTACGTCAAAATTCTCAATGTTGAGCAAGTAGAGGCTTTTAATTCAGACTTTCGGAGGAAAGGTCAGTTTAATGAGCAACGTAATCAATTTACCCAGTTCAGACAGTTTAATCAGGATGGAAATAGACAATCCAACAATGCATGTTTTTATTGCAGTGAGAGAGGTCATGGATACAAATTTTGTCCTAAACTTAAACAAGCTAACGATACAGGTTTATACAACAAAGTCAATTTTACAAAAGCTTCACGGGGCCTACACCTCGTGGAAATGCACTGTTTTCAGCTTCTTCATCACTCTAGGACGAGACTCTGACATTTTTTGAGGAGGACGATACGGATCTATTCGCTATGGCGGCAGCAATGGAGGGCGCAAAGGACCCTGGATGGTTAATTGATACAGGAGCGTCAGCCCACATGTGCTGGAACAAGGTCAACGCCGGAGAAAAATATTTCTTATGCTTGTGGAATGAGTGTCCAGACTCGTGCTATGGGTGATGTGTCCTTGCTAGTTGATGTAGAAGGGAAAGCAATTGAAAGAACCCTTCACAATGTCTTATTTGTGCCTGACTTTAAGAAAAATCTGTTTTCTACGTCGTTGGTAGAGAGTAAAGGCTTTGAGGTTAATTTGAAAAATGGTCG
The DNA here is from genome assembly GCA_037447655.1 of Zygnema cylindricum. Lineage (NCBI taxonomy): Eukaryota > Viridiplantae > Streptophyta > Zygnematophyceae > Zygnematales > Zygnemataceae > Zygnema > Zygnema cylindricum. The sequence goes on along the minus strand of JBBHKE010000719.1, from coordinate 244,916 downwards.
GCAGGTTGTTAGCAAAATTTGGCAAGGTTGCGGTTACAGGTACTAGAGATAGTAGCAAGATGTACCGCATGGATATGGCTAATACCAAGGAGAATGATGTTCTGTACTCCGGTGTTTTGCACTCAGATGAGTTGTGGCATAAAAGATTAGGCCATGTAAACTATGATAGTTTGAGGAAAATGGTCATTGCTGGAAAAATAGAAGGTGTATCAATCACAGATGATCCGGTCAAAACTTGTGATGGTTGCGCTTTAGGCAAAATCCACAGATTGCCATTTCCTAAAGAGTTTGAGCATCGGTCAACGAAACTTTTACAACAAATTCATTCGGATGTTTTTGGTCCTGCGAAGGTTCCATCTGCCGGGGGGATGAAATATATGGTCACCTTCACAGATGATTTCTCCAGGTTTACAAAAGTTTACTTCATGAAGGAGAAGAGTGAAGTGTTTGGTCACTTCAAACACTATAAAGCATGGGTTGAAAAACTTCATAATTCACCTATTTTGCAGCTCAGATCGGAAAATGGTGGTGAATATACGTCTAAAGAATTTGAAACCTTTTTACTTGAGGAAGGTATTAGTCATCTGTTGCCTGTTTCATATTCTCCGGAACAAAATGGGGTGTCGGAAAGACTAAATAGAACTCTCACGGAGAGCTCTAGGCCGATGCTCGCATATAGAAATGTGGATCTCAAATTCTGGGTTGAGGCTCTAAATTGTGCAGTTTATATTAAGAATATGATAGCATCCACATCGCTAGACACTACTCCTTACGAGATCTAGACAGGTAGCAAACCAGATGTTAGCCATTTCAAAGTCTTTGGTAGTCAATGCTTTATCTTGGATACGTCTACGGACAGATGGGAAATGGAACCGAAGGCATTACCAGGTATTTTGTTAGGATATGATGATCACTCTAAAGGTTACAGAGTCTTTGTATTTGAGAGGCAGAAAATAGTTGTAGCAAGGAATATCATTGTCAAAGATAAATTGGACTCGATAGATTTATTTCAAATGACAGAGCAGCAAAAGCAGCAAAAAGTACAGGAGTATGTCATCTTAGATTGCATGCAAGAAATTGTCCCGCAGGTGCAACATTCTTTGGTAATGACTCCAAAGTCGGACTATCTCCGAATTCCTCATCCAGTTCAGTTTCAACTACCAGAGTCGGACTATCTCCGAATTCCTCATCCAGTTCAGTTCCAACCAGACCACCAGCAGTCAATACACACGGATAGCAACCAGCGCAATCAGCGCAATGCGCGGCAACCGACGATCTCAGCCTCTGGATTTCCGGGGGGAAGAAGATCCAGCAGCCGCCTGTAAGCAAGCTCTCACTTTGCCTACTTGACAACCTCAGGGGAGCCCTTGACCATCCAAGAGGCCTTCTCATCACCAGAGCGGAATCAATGGATCGAGGCAGCAAACGACGAAATGAAGTCGATCATGGAGGCACAAATATGGGAGCTTGTGGAACTTCCTCCAAACCGAAAGGCGATCGGCAACAAATGGGTATTCAAGGTGAAGTTAAATCTCGATAACACCATTGAAAGATAAAAGGCCAGACTTGTGGCAAAGGGTTATAATCAAAAGGAAGGAATCGATTTTGAAAAAATATTTTCTTCGGTTGTAAGATTTCCGACTGTTAGGATTTTGCTGTCCCTAGCTGCTTTAGAAGATATGGAAATTCATCAGATGGATGTAAAGACGACCTTTTTGCATGGAGAACTAGAAGAGACCATTTATATGCAGCAGCTTGAAATATATGCAGAACTAGGAAAAGAGCACTTAGTATGTAAGTTGCTAAAATCTTTATACGGGCTATAAAACAGGCCCATAGGCAATGGAATCTGAAGCTTGATGAATTCTTGACCAGTCTAGGATTTCAAAGGATAAGTTCTGATCACTCTGTCTACGTTCTAAAGGGTGAAAATAGGATAGTGTATATAGCAGTGTATGTTCATGATTTACTATTAATTAGCAAATTAATGGCTGAAATAAACAAAATCAAAACTGCTCTAAACTCACTGTTCGAGATGAAAGACCTTGGTGAGGCAAAGTATATTCTATGAATCCAGGTAGAGAGGGACAGAAATAAGAAAGCAATAAAATTAACTCAAAAAGAGGCTTTTTTTTAAAAAAAAAAAAAAAAGGCTATTGGAAACATGTTAGATGAGTATGGAATGCGGGGGGCAAAATGATGTCTAACTCCAATGGAGTTTCGGCATAAGTTAGAGGGAGAAGAGACAGAACCAGGTGTCATTGTTAGCGAGTACTTAGAGTCAGGGGAGAATGATCCTATGACACTAATACCTTATAGACAGATAGTGGGAAGCTTAATAAATTTCATGGAGTATACCCGCCCTGACATTGCCGCAGCAGTTGGGGTACTCAGAAGTCTAGAGAATCCGAGAAAATTTGATTTTGATGCAGCAAGGAGAGTCTTAAGATATTTAGCAGGAACAAAAGACCTCAAACTCACGCTAGGCGGAGGAGAAGTGAAGCTGCAAATGTGGAGTGATGCAACCTATGGCGACATGCCAAGCCCGAAATCCACCACGGGATTCGTTTTGCAGATTGGGAACAGAATGTGCTGCTGGAGCAGCAAACTTCAAAAGGTTACACCGCAGTCGACAACGGAGTCAGAATATATGGCAGCAAGCTCGGCCCTCAAAGAACTCTTATGGGTAAAATCCATGTTGCAAGAACTAGGATACATGCAGGTTGGGCCACTGCCATTGCCACTACCTCTAACCCGAGTCACCACTTCCAGAGTAACCACATGGATGTACGATTACACTTTGTAAGGGAAAAAGTGTTCTCTAGGGTGATCAAATTATGCTATATGCCAGATGCAAGAATGGTTGCTGATATGCTTACTAAAGCTCTTCCTGCTCCCAAGTTGAACTATTGTAGGAATTCAGTAGGATTGGGTGAATAGGTGAGTAGCTCCATTGCGATACTGCCATGCTGCGAGAGCCCAAAATTAGGATGTAGTGGACCCAGGTGATTAGTTGATTTGCTGCACTGTTATGTTGCCATGTTGCGCTGCTATGGCTGCGGTGTTATGTTGCGCTGCTATGGATGCGTTGCTATGCTGCCATGATGCACTAAGTGCGACATTGCAGCTGCGTTGATACACTGAGTCTAGATCTTTAAGGGAGTGTTGATTTCGGAAAGCTTTAATTCTCGGTATATTAGTGTGACGGCAGAAAGCTAGTAATTTGTAGCGTAAGTTTCATAAGGATTTGCGTCATCACTTGAGTGCAGTACACGACAACGCAGCTGCTATGCAGACAGAGCAGCGCAGCTGCTATGCTGACAGAGCAACGCAGCAGCGCAGCTGCCTTCCATACACAGCAGCGTAGCAGCGATGCTGCGACACAGACAGGACAAACGCAGCTGCGGTTACTTTGGATATGATCCGTACAAACAACGCAGCTGCTGCTATCTTGGATATGATTCAGTGCGGGACACCGCAGCCGCAGGTGATGTGAATGTGATCCAATACGAGACAACGCAGCTGCGATTGATATGAATCAAGTCAACTAACGAGATTCATAAGAGTATCACAAGTGACTTAGCCGACAAGTATTTGTACAATCACTTAATATAGATTCTGAGAAATATTGACTGTACGATGATAGATTCGGTTGGCACGATTAGGAACACGTAGATCTCTGTAGGTGGGTTGATTTTGGACGTACCTCTCAGGTACACTTGTATCGCTGATAGAACACCGAAAGTATAAGACTTAGGACTTAGAGCTTTTTATGGAACCAGACTTCCAAGTAGTAAAACTGCAGACAGTTTTTGGGAAACTATTGAGTATTATATCTTCAGTGTTGTCAAGTCAATTGTACTGAAACTTTGGGAGTTGTCAGTGTTTATGCTACTCTATATTCTGATATACGTTTTGAGTGGTTTGGATGATTTTGCAAGAATTGGTGAGCACTTGAAAACAGCTGTTTGGTAGGATTCTTGATAGCTTCTGAGAGTGTATCATGTCTACTTCTACTACTACTGCTGCTCCTCCACCTGCACCGGTGGTCGTAGAATAACAATCGGTCATGTGTTGTTGCACTCGGGAATGATTGTTGCTTGTGACTGAAGCGATAGGAGGAACGACATCTTTGGCCTTGATCGTAGAAGCAGAGGAGTAGAAAGTTACGATTGTTAAAATGAATGCGGTAGAGATCGGATTGGCCAAGATAAGACAATCGTCAACCACAAACCTTGAACTACTGACATATGCCATCGGAGCCCTACTACCCAATTTGGCGGCTAGCGCTATGGTGATTGTAAGACGTAGACCAAAACCCCCAAACAAGTCTGGTAAAGCAGGTAGTCAACGAGCGAGGAACCATTCCGGACGATCAAATATACCATGCTCGACAAGTTGATGCAAAATTCCAAAGAGACAACTATAAAAATCCGAAAGTGACGAACGGAAAGAAAAACTAGGGGGTTGGATGCGCACCAAGTGCAAGGTTCGTTGCGCAAAATTACGAGTTAAAACAACAAAAGCCACTTAGGAATCCGACATTTTTGTAAGGTGCTCGTAGTGGGAAAGGTCATCCAGTAGGGCATCCTTGATAAACCGGTGAACAAAATCAGGGGCGCCAACTGGGGAACCAAACACCCTTAAACCCTCTTGAGGTGTACAAACACGAAAGCCTATAGGGAGAGGGAAATCTGATGGCAGGCCAATATGGGACCACGCAACATATGTATGGATTTTGACAAACATGCTTATTTTAGAAAATTGCTCAGAAAAATGGTGGAAAGCAGAAACAAGTTGGTCTTCCAGATAAATGATACAAGTGTCATCCGCCAACGAATGGAACAAACAACTTTGAAAGGTAGTAGCGGATTCTTGTAAGGCTTGTAAGTGGGCGATCGCAAACAAAAGGGCTTCTAACGAGTCGCCTTGACAAATACAGTAACAAAGATCAAAGTGGCAACAAGAAAAATAGCACGCTAAATCTCATATACCATTCAAAATGGTCCAACTATTGGGAGATGAGGGGACAAACCAAAGCTTTAGCAAAAGAATCCGAGTCAAGCTCAATAGGGTCAAAAAGCCCTCGAGAGCTCCCTGCGTACTTAGCAATGGTATGAAAGGGCACAGCAGCAGAGCAACACGAGAGAATTCACCACATCGGCCAAGTTCCACGGCACAACGCATGTGGGTTGTGGAGGTAAGATGTGGAGCTTGAGGTCGCAGAGGAGGCACAGATAGGGTAATGACTCTCTCCATATGCTCTTGCTCAAGAGATTCCCAATCCCCACCCAAAAATAGTTGACATCTAGAATCTGTTTCTCGTGCCCCAATCGCAACCCCACTTGAAGGTGAGACCAAACCCGGGGCGGAAACAAAAAGAAAAGATGCCAAACAACGTGATTGTGGATGTTGTAAGCTAGAAGCTTAAGTGGGAATGAAAGAGCTACTTGGACGAAGGAGATGGGGGTAAGCGGCATAGAAACAACCCAACACAGTAAGGTTACGTATGAAATCCCAATTGCAACGAGAGGGGTGTCGGAGAATGGGGGTATTGCTAAGAGGAGGCCCCCTTTGGGAATGGGAAGGAGCCGAAGAGGCCTTAGAACACGCTCTCACATGTCTCGCTAAACTGGGACTAACAAAGTAAGGCTTCCCAAAGCGCGGACAAGAAACTTGAGAAATTGAGGGAATTTGAAGAAAGGTTGACAACCGGAGGAGGTTGGGGAGTTCGGTTGCTCAAAGGTTGAGAGGTAGGATAAGGAACTTGACATGGGTATGCAACGGGCGAGGTGGTGGAAGGTGTTATAGGGTGGAGGGATCAAACAGGTGACCAATAGTGGTTGTTGAAAAGAAGAGTTGGGGATACGGTCCAACGACAAAGTGTTGGATGACTTTTGATGACGAGGGGAAAGTTAACGTGGTGGAGACGTAAAGACACAATTGTTCATCACAGGTTGGGGAGAGGGAATAAGGTTAAGAGGAGCTTTGGTGTCAAAGGGTTGGGGAGAGGGTTTAGGTGGGTGTGCGGCGGTGGTCAATTGAGGAGTCGACACAAAGGGGTGAAATGACCCTTAGAAAAAGTGACGTAGTCCAAAACGTGTGGCAGATGACGGAAAAGGGGAACGTGATACTTGTAGAAATTAATGGTCCATTTTAAGTATTTTCTAGGTCTAAATAGAAATATAGAAAGAAGCCGAGGCAATCTACCTCTAACTTCTCTCTCCAACTCTCAAACTTGTCGTAGTCACTGAGAAATTGGAGAGGGAGCTAGAGCCATGGCTACCTAGGCTATCCAGAGGTTTACGGGAAATTTATATTAGTTAGGGTTTAGGGCATTTGGAGACCTATCGGATCCATCGGTACCGAGATCGAGGGAGAGGTTAAAGAGTCACTGATGCTGTTCAAACTCTCAACCTCTCTCTTCAA
>JBBHKE010000719.1:141925-234462 GCA_037447655.1 Zygnema cylindricum | reverse complement strand
TGCAAACAATTTTTGGGAAACTTATGAGTATTATATCTTGAGTGTTGTCACGTCAATTGTGCTAAAACTTTAGGAGTTGTCAGTGTTTATGCTACTCTATATTCTAATATAGTTTTGTGAGGTTTGGATGATTTTGCAAGAATTGGTGAGCACTTGAAAACAGTTGTTTGGTAGGATTCTTGATAGCTTCTGAGAGTGTATCATGTCTACTTCTACTACTACTGCTGCTCCTCCACCTGCACCGGTGGTCGTAGAACAACACAATCTAGGTCCTCTCGCCTAGGTTCTATTGGCGAGAGAACCTTTTCTACTTCCAACATTAAACCTAAAGGTAACTCTTGAGGGGATTTTGACGAAGCAACCCCTATTACTTCGTCCGCACTACTAAACTCCTCTTTATTTCGTCGTTTTTTCCTGTCTGGTGATTGCTCGTCCTCTGTAGTGTCATCCCCCTCCAATTTGTCATCTTTGATGTCACCTTTCATGGTTTTTTCTGATAAAGTAGGGTCTTTAGAAGGTTCAGCCGCGTCGACGATGGATTTGTCGGTCAAAGGTGAAGATGGAGTGTAATCATCTAAGCTACTGTTCCCCCCTTGTTCCCCTTCTACAATTTTTGTAACTTAGAGCATCACAGAAGTCTGAATTTTTTTTCCCTTTCTCTTTAGATATGATTGACACACATGCGCACGACTATTTTCCCCTTTTTCGTGGAGAATCAAGCTAGGGCGTAGTTTTTGATTATTTAAACGAGTGTTTCGATTGCTGGTTGAATCCATGGCGGCGACTTAATTTTGCGTAGAAAGAGAGAGGAAGTGAGAGACACAAGAATAATGTTCAAAGGTACATTCTTTACCTTTCGAACTACACGTGGTTGTACGCTGAGTTACATAAATGTACTCAATGTACGATATTTAAGTTAATCGTCGTACTAAATGTAACATAACGTTGCGTACGAAACTTCGACGTTGTTTTGCGTAACAACTTGATATAAATCGAATGATATCACGATTCAATTTTGACATCACAATTTCAAATTTTGTAGTCCGCTGCGATTCAAAATCCATCTGACAATCTTTGTCGGTTGGCGCGCGCTTAAAATTCAAATTCAAATTTGACATTTTTGCGTCGTTTTACATGTCAGCCAATACTTTTGAAATTTGAGCCTGCGCCGGTGCGGCGCGGGGCGGGCCCGGCGCGGCGTGGCGCGTCGCCACTTAGACGTCTCTGGCACCAAACATGTTAGGCGCCATAGCCGTCATTGCCACTTTTCTCACCATTATCACACATTGCTAATAATAATTCCTTATTTTTTAACTAATTTAAGTCGAGCCTAACTTCTCATTCCTATCTTTTTACCTATTATCCTACCATGTATTTCAGCCCTCTTTACCCTTAATTAAAAAAATGTACGTGCTTAACACTCTCAATAGCGTCTTTTGCCCACGAAAAATTGCGTTGAACAAGGCATTCGGGGACTTCAACACGATCTCGATGAAGAAGGTACATATTCTTACAGTCTTCTAATCCAGCTTGTAGAAGTAACACTTCAAAAGGGATAGAGGTGAGGTAGGATAGATACATGTGGCTGCTAACCCATCGCCCAAGTCGCGCAATATGCACTTCAAACTTTCAGATTTACCGATCTTGCAACAGTAGTAGTGCAATCCTCCCATTCCCGTACTCTATATTATCGGTGGGAATCTTTCTTATCTTAGTGAACAGGTGCTTATCCTTACACATGTGCATGGAAGCACCTGAATATATAATCGAGCGTGCTTCACCTTTCAATCCAGCGTAAACACATTTCTGCCTTCGTGGAATTTCGACCTCGTTTTTCGCCTCCAACTCCTCATCCAATAGGAGCTCATCGTCATCATCCTCGGATTCCGCCTAATGTACCTGTGTCACAAGGGCCTTTTTCTTTCCTCTCGGGGTTCCACCGGTCTGCCCCTCCTTTAACTGAAGCTCGGTTAGCTTAGTGCACTCTACCATATAGTGCTCCAGTTTCTTACAAAAATGACATAAACCTTTGGGAGCCCTTGGTCCGAAATTGTCGGTCTGATTTTTCTGCTCCCTCCCCCCATAGTTTTCGATCGGTTTCCGGTAACCCTTGTTCCTCCAATCGGTCGCAGCTGCCAAGGCTTGCCGCACTTTCCTCGCCTTCGATCTCAATCATTTCCTAAAAAGAATCATCCCTACCATTGAGTTCCATATTCACCTTGAGTCCCCCAAGTCCTGCAAACGGGACTATGTTCTCGAACTCATCCGGAACTTCATAGTAAACAATTATCCTTTTATTTTTCAATAAAATCTTTTCCAGCACTCTCTAGCTCCATTAAAAGTGTAGCAAGCTCATTGCAAAAATCCAACATCTTCCCCCCTTTGTATACATACACCTTAACTTTCTCATCAGCCAATTGTTATTGCTGAATCGTACCACTTTGGTACCTCTCTATGAGAGCCATCCAAAGATCGGATGTCTTTTCTACCTGCAAATGAGGACATGCAAGCCCTTGAGTAAGATGGCGGAGGATATAGTGTTTTGCCGTTATATTGTTGAAGTCCCAGGTATCAATATCATTCTCCTCGTTCCTTAGAATAGGTGACATGAATGCTGAACCAGTTGCTATTCGTGAGGTCGTCTCCTTCTCCGTTGCTTTGTCCACCGCCTCTCCTTCCTTTGTCTCATCCGTTGAAGATGGATCTGCTTTCCTTGTGAATTTGCTTCCTCCAAACCCTGGAGGGATTCCAAGACTTGATGGACGCCCCACTCATCCACTCACTATCCCCCAAAACCTTTTACCGCATAGAGCTCCTATCATCATACTTTCCCAATATATGAAGCTAGTTCCATTAAAGATGGGTACCCTAGAGGGTGGGCCCATAATGTGCAACTCTGAGACCTCCATAAGTCCTCAGAGTGGACAGCTTCCAAGAAGCCTCTAGGATAACCTTGATCCCTTTGTGTTTCAGCAAGAATAATTGCGACCCTGGCAAACAGAAACTCTGACTACCTTCATCTTTGTGAAGGTAATACTCCCTTGAGTCGATAGCAAAAAGAATCTCTGAATTTGCTCTCGTGAGCAGTAAGTTATGGAGGGTCAAAGTTGACCTTATGTACGGAAGCTCTCTAGAAGAGAGGGTTCTATCGACCAATTTTTTCTAAGTCCTATCTCTCTCACAAACTCTATCTACTGATGTACGGAACCAATCATATTACACTTTCGTACATAAAAGTACAGCTGCCGGTGTACCTTCTGTACGGGAACTGTACGACATGGCCTTAAAGTCGACACATGTCATATCCGGGTTCGGTCCTGTAATCCCCGGGGATGCCGCAATCCAACGTAATTTTGTCACGTGTCATCCGATGTGGTGATGTCCACAAACCGCCGAGATTCTCTTCCGCGATCTCTACTTTCTTCCCGACCGTCTGATTGAATGCAGATTTCAATCGTAGCCGTCATAAATACTTGCGCGGTATTTGTTTTGTTAAAGAAATAAATGGTCAGTACTAGTTTCATACACATACCGTAATCCGTACTTTTACATAACTGGATCTATATATCCCGTAAACAATAGCAGTTAAATGAATTATCCTTCGTAATAATAATTAAATAAATATTAAACCCTACATTATATATCATTAGCCTTAAACTTAACAGTTAAGACTACTACAGGCTACCTATCTTTCCTCAGATACCAGGATCAAATCATGGTTTGGACATCTATCCTTTTAGTAAATGAACTACTTAAAAATAAACTAATCTATTTCCCGTAAACCTCTGGATAGCCAAGGTAGCCATGGCTCTAGCTTCCACTCCAACTTTTCAGTGACTGCGACATGTGTGGGAGTTGGAGGGAGAAGTTAGAGATAGACTTCCTCGGCTTCTTTCTGTATTTTCATTTAGACCTAGAAAATACTTAAAAGGAACCATCAATTTGTACAGTTTGGATATGACATATGTCACCTATATGGTCCTATCGTACAATTGCCGTGCAGAAAGTACTCCGGCGCTGGTACTTTTCTGTACGATACAATCCTGTGATTGGCGTCTTACTTCAGTAGAAGGGGTTTAGAGAGGGACTTTGGCTTAGAATTTTTTGGGTAGGAAGCCGCCTCTCCCATGGAGCATCTTGTATAATACGCAAACTTTGGCTAACAATATCTGTAAACTCAGTTGACCATTTTCAATGAATCCTTTTGCTGCGCCCTCAAGGGAGTCCAAGCTACAAAGCGGTGTAGTAGGTGATAGTGTCTGCTTGCCAAGATGGCTGCATTTCTAAGGGAAAGTCAAAGTGGGGAAAGCAATACAAAACTCATATTCTGACTTTGCATTCTGTGGTGAAATGAGCACATAGAAAGTCTTATTTCACATAGGTGAAGCTGTAATATGGTTTTGATAGGAAAGGGGTCAATCATTTGGGTATATATAAACTTGGTGTTGAAATCACCAGATTTAGGGGAGGTATTTTCTAGGTCTTAATTAAAATAAAAAGGAAAAGGAAAGCACAAATAGCCAGCCTCCACCTTCTCTCTCTAGCCCCCATACTTGTTACAGTCATTGAAGGAGATAGACGACAGTGGAGCCATGGCTGCCTTAGCTCCATAGGCAAGGCTTAAGAGTGACCTAAGTCACTCTCAACCAAAAAGGTTGAGTGCGGTAGGACTCGAACCTTCGACCGGTAGGGCGAGGCATAGCCGTCAACCCTTACCAGTCTGTCGTAGTAGTCCGTTAGGATACATAGGGATTGATAGCTATTTAAACAAATAAATAGGCGATTAATCCGATTAACGGAATTACAAATAGAATACATAGAAACTAGTTGGAGTTTTAGTGCGCACAAAACAAATGTACCGGACATTTGTTTTTGAACGGTTGACATTCAAAGCCGATTTTTATCCGACGACCCGCACCATCACCGAGATCCCGGAAGGACCGCCTTGGCGTTTTTTGGTCGTGACATGACATGACGACACGTGGCACGATGTCATTGAGAAGAGGAAATCTCGGAGTACATAAAGACAAGTCTGAAGGAGACACGCGTCCACTCCATGGCCTTGTCGTACACAGGTAGTACAGAAAGTACATCGGCTATTATACTAATTTTGTACTCTACAGTCATCTGATTGGCTCCGTACCTCAGTAGATAGGAGTTGTGAGAGGGTTTAGGACTTAGTGAATTGAAGAGGTAGCCGCCTCTCTCCCAATAAGCTTATATAAATATTGGCATCTTTGCCACTCCATAATTAATCGCCTGGTCGGGCGTTTTCACTGATTCTTCATGATGTGGATTCAGGGGAGTCCAGACTGCACGGGCGTGCAGTCATTTTTTCTATTTGTATGCTTGGGTGGTAATTTCTCTAGTTGAAAGTGGGATAGTTGAAAACTACCTAGAGGCTTCCTCAATTTTGGTCTTAAAGGGGGACACTGAATTGCAGGTTATGGGCCCACCCTCTAGGGTGCCCACATTCAACGGATCTGGGTTCATTTACTAGGAAGCCTTGATGACAGGGGCATTATGTGAGAAACGATATTGGGGTATTGTTATTGGACAAGTAAAACGTCCATCTCAAGGAACTCCACCAGGGTTTGGAGGAGTGAGGTTTTCTGCCGCAGGATCTGCTCCAATGGAGGAGACAGATGATGGGGACAGCAGTGTGTCCGAAAAGGGGAAAGGTAAGGAGACATCTCTCACTACTATTGCCACGGCACCCAGAACGGTGGCTGTGAAGACCGAGGAAAACGACATTCAGATGTGGGAGTACACCAACATGAATGCCAGACACTTCATTCTGAGGCACCTCACTCAAGCTTTGGCGTCCTCTCACCTTCGTTCCTTCAAGGCCGAGGAGTTGTGGATGACTTTAGTGGAGATCGATAGAGCAGGCACCATTCAGGAGCTCCAGCTGGTTGAGCAAAGGCTGACGAGTTACACTTTCAAAGGAGGAAAGATGTGGGACTATTGCAGCAATCTCTCTTGTCTGTACATGGAGATCGAAAGTGTCGGATGGACAGACACTATGAAGATGAAAGTTAACACTCTCATCATGAAGTTGCCGGAGGAGTATGAAAATATAGTGTACCGAGTGGAAGAAATGGATAATAGTGTTTGGAAGTGGAACACCGTGGTCCGTATGATACTTGTGCAAGAGAACACCATTGAGATCCGAAGAGGAGCAAAGAGAGTTCAAGTTCATCTGCCAGAACGGACCAATGGAGGAAGGATCTGAAGAAACCGTACAACAACTTCAAAGGGGAAAAGAATCAATCTAGAGAACCGAGGACTCCAAAGGGCCTTTGCCATTTCTGCAGAAAGCTGAGCACTTTATAGCTAATTGCATCAAGCTATCGGAGCTGAGGCTTCAAGAAAATCGTGGAGGGGGGTTCTTTTGGAGGGAAGAAGAAAGCACTTGTGGTCAAACGAGTGAAAGGAGAGACTGAAGAGGACGAATCTTGCAACGAGGAAGATGGGGAGCTTCTTTTTGACGAGTATCTAGAGGAGAAGGAGATCCCTCGGAAATGGAAGTGTGCCCTTGGAGCCATTCAAGAAGCTACAGAGGAGGGATGGATCATCGACTCAGGTGCATCCATGCATATCTGTTGTGACAGGCACCTCTTCACTAAACTAAGAAAGATCCTTACCGTGGAAATAGAGAATGGGGATGGGAGAGTAGGTACCACAGATCTAGTGGGCTTGGTAGATCTGAAAGTCTTAGTGGAGGGTAAGACTTCTATTCTCACTTTTTCAGATGTGCTCTACATTCCTCAACTGAGTAAGAATCTTATATCTTCCTTTGTACTAGATGACAAGGATTTTGATACCTTCACTAGAAAGGGAATCTTTACAGCTAAGTATGGAGATGAAGTCTACTTCACAGCAGATAAGGTTAGCCAAAGAATGTTTAGGCTTAACTTGCCTAATGAAAAAAAAAGTGTTTACTAGGGTGGTGTTCCGAGCTTGATGATCTGTCATAAACCTTTGGGACGTGCATTTTGATAGACTGAGGGAAATGAAGAAGCTGGGTGTAATAGAAGGCATTCAGTTCGGGGATAATGAAATGATGGATGATTGTAGTGGTTGTGCCCAAGGTAAGGCTCATAGACTTCCCTTTCCCAAAACTGCCACATATAGAGTTGAGAAAGTACTAGATCTGGTCCACACAAAAATCTGGGGACCAGCAAGAGTACCTTCGGTTGGGGGGGAAAGGTATATGCAGACAATTACTGATGATTGGTCTAAATATTCCAGAGTCTACTTCTTAAAAACAAAGTCTTAAACACAAAAATATTTTGAAGAATACAAAGCCTGGAGTGAGAAGTTGCACGGAACCCCAATGAAGAGAATAAGGAGTGATAATGGGGGAGAGTACACCTCTAACCAGTTTGAGGATTATTTGAGAGATGAGGGAGTTCAGCATCAGAATACTCTACCAAATAATCAGAACGAATAAGGTTGAGAGGTTAAACCGGACTTTGGGAGATAAGTATATATGTTGGCGAATAACAAAATATGAAGAAGATTATGCAGAAGCCATAAACCTGCTAACACATCAAGAATAGAGTGTTTACTACAACGTTAAAGGATGACCCCTTAGAGAGATGGGTTGGAGAAACAAATAACTCTCACTTGAAAGTATTCGTTAGTCAAATTTATAGTCTTGACACAGATAAAAAAAACTGGAAACTAGATGCTAAAGGGAAACTGGGATGTTTTGTGGGATAAAACGAGGATGTCAAGGGATATAGAGTCTATGACTTAGCTAAAAAAGGTATCATTCTGGTAAAGCATCTAGTTGTCATGGATGAACGGAAGTTTTGATCCTTTCAAATACACTAAGAAAATTAATATCAGTTTTGATTCCAAGAGTGATGAGGAGTTAGATCTTCCAAGAAGGGACACTAGTGAAAACATGATTGCAGATCCAGGGGAGATAAAAGATAGGGGAGATATATCGAAATCCCCTCATATTCCTACAGACTGTGAGGAGAGAGAGGAAGAGGAGTCAGAACCAGTTTCCATGGATAGGGGAGCTGATGAGACAGTGCGGAAGAATCCAAGACTTCCCTCCATTCCTGCTTCGGACTTTGAAGGAGGACGGAGGAGCAGCAAAAGGCTTCAAGAAAAATAGGTTGCTCACAAAGTAACAAAGCTTTCTCACCCAGATGAGCCTCAGTCATACTCGGAGGCAATGGACAATCCGGAGAAAGAGAGATGGGTCAGAGCCATAAATGATGAGATGGCTTCAATCATGGAGGCAACTACTTGGGAGTTGGTGGACTGTCCACCAGATAGAAAACCTATTGGTTGTAAATGGGTATTTAAACTGAAACTGAACCCAGATAATAACATTGAGAGATATAAGGCTCTGTTTGTGGCAAAGGGGTTCACCCAAAAAGATGGGATAGAATATGAGGAGACCTTTGCTCTAGTAGTTCGATTCCCATCTGTAAGGATTCTCCTTAGTTTAGCAGCAGCGGAAGACATGGAAATTCATCAGATGGATATTAAGACCGCCTTCCTCAATAGTGAACAAGAGTAGGAAATCTTCATACGACAACCAAAAGGCTTTGTAGAGGAAGGAGAGGTATCCAAAGTCTGCAAACTTATAAAGTCCCTATATGGACTAAAGCATGCCCATAAACAATGGAATAAAAAACCAGATGAGTTTCTTACCAATCTGGGGTATATTCGGATCACTTCTGACCATTCTATTTATATGTTTGAGGATGAGAATGGTGTGATTTTTATTGCAATTTATGTTGATGATTTGCTGGTGTTAAGTAAGTTTATGGAAAAGATCAATAAGCTAAAGAAAGATCTTAGGAGCGGATTTGACATGAAGGATTTAGGGGAGGCTAAATATATTTTGGGAATTCAAATGGAAAGAGATAGGGGGAAGAGGATAATCATACTTACTCAGAAAGAAGCTATCGAAAATATGCTTGAGAAATTTTAGATGGATAAGGCAAACAGTTGTACCACTCCCATGGACTTGAAGAACGTAAGTGATGGGAGTGTAGAAAGATTGATGATACTAGATGATCAGATGAGTCCAGAAGAGAGACAGTTTATGAAGTCTATTCCGTACAGACAGGTTGTAGGAAGCTTGATTTACTTTATGAATTGTACTAGACCGGACATAGCAGCAGTAGTTGGAGTCCTCAGTAGGAGTCTTAATGATCCTAGGAAGAGAGACTGGGAGGCAGCCAACAGAGTCATGAGATACTTGGTGGGAACCAGAGAATTATGGTTGCACTTGGGAGGGGAGCACACTGACATCACTGTTATGGGGATGCACCTATGAGAAGATGCACTTATGGGTATGTGTTGTATGTGGGGGAAGGTGCTTGCTGCTAGAGTAGCAAGCAACAAAAGGTTGTTGCTCAGTCCACTATGGAGGCTGAGTACATGGCCTCTTGTTCTGCTGTGAAAAAGCTGATGTGGGTCAAGTCTTTATTGCAAGAACTGGGGTATATGAAGAAGGGGGTGCATGAAGTGTTTTCTGATAATCAGGCTGCAATATTAATTGCAGCCAATCCAAAACATCATTTTAAGGTTAGGCATATGGATATAAGATTGAGTTTTGTGAGGGAAAAAATTGAAAACAAACTTGTGAATCTGGTGTATAGGGGTGATGGGGAAATGGTGGCTGATATGATGATAAAACGTGTGCCATCTCCCAAGTTAAAATACTGTAGGGAAAAGTGTGGTTTAAAAGAGAAACTAAAATTTGACTAGAAAATAAGGGGAGTGTTGAAATCACTGATTTAGGGAAGGTATTTTCTAGGTCTCAATTAGGTGAAATAACTAAAAGAAAAAGCACAGGCAGCCTGCCTCCACCTTCTCTCTTTAGCCCCCATACTTGTTGTAGTCACAGAAGGAGAGAGAGGGCGGTGGAGCCATGGCTGCCTCAGCTCCATAGGAAGGACTAAAGAGTGACCTAAGTCACTCTCAACAAAAAGGTTGAGTCCGGCATGACTCGAACCTCGGACCGGCAGAGCGAGGCATAACCGTCAGCTCTTACCAGTCTGTCGTAATAGTTCTTTAGGATACATAGGGTTTGATAGCTATTTAAACATTAGCAAGACCATTACTTCGTTCAACGGAATAATAAATTGAGGACATAGAAACTAGTTAAGTTTTAGTACGTACAAAACAAATGTAATGGACATTTGGTTATTTTGGACGACGAACATTAAAAGAAGGTTTTTATCCGACGATCCACATCCTCGCCGGGATCCTGGAATAGCCGCCTTGGCGGTTTTAGGACGTGACATGACTTGTCGACACGTGGCAAGATATTATTGGGAAGCGGGAATCTCGGGGAGCACGAGGGCAAGTTTGGAGGAGACAGACGTCTACTCCATGGCCTTGTCGTACACAGGCCGTATAGAAAGTACATCGGCCTTAGTACTTTTTTGTACTGTACAGTCTTCTGATTCGTTCGTACTTCAGTAGATAGGGGTTGTGAGAAGTGTTTAGAACTTAGAGGATTGAGGAGGTAGCCCCCTCTCTCCCAAGAAGCTTGTATAAATATTGGCATCTTTGCCACTTGATAATTAATTGCATGGTTGGGCATTTTCAGTGATTTATTTTGCTGTGGACCCAGGGGAGTCCAGACTGCACATGGGTGCAGTCAAATTGTCTATTTACCTGCTTGGGTAGCACTGAAGGCTAGGACACTACTGCTGACAACTTGCGCTAAGCTATCGCCAATTGAGCCGCCGCCTCCCCCCACTAAGAAAGCCTGCGGTGGTGAAATGTGAACTTTTCTCCTTTCTCTCCCCCTCTCATGTTGCAAAGTTGCCTGCATCGCTAACAACTCAGGAGTTTGAAGGTAAATAGCCCTTGATTATGGGGACTTGAGACTAGAAAAGGCGAGTGCATGCTTTAGCACCCATGTGATCGAATTCAAATCCATACTTTGCCCAATTATGGTGCACCTTTGAAAGTTTGAAATACCTGGTGCTGCCGTGGTGCCTTTATAAAATCCCATTGCTGCTTCCTGTTCTGCAATTGTCGGTGGTGTCCAGAGTCACGCCTTACTGTCAAAAATCATTCCTGCTGCTCCTTTTCGTTAAGCGTGACTGTGAGGAAAGGAGACCAAAGTCGGGAGTGCTTTCCGTGGGAATCCCAGTTTGTTGTACCGAAAGAAAGAGGGGCGGTCGGGTAGAGTCACAGGGGTGGCCATTCTCCCTTCCCCAAGTATTTGCTGCACAAAATTTTGCGGGTCCGAGATTTGCTTCTCCAACAGTTGCCGGAGGACTGGAAGCGAGATCATATTGGTCCAATATGCCCTGACTCTGTGTGCCCGGGATCCCATCTGGGAGGGGTCGAAAACCAAGGGAGCTCTTAAAATCCGGGTTATGTGATTCCAGCCGTCTGCAAACTATTTCCGTTTATCATCTCTCACGTGGACATTTTCCAGAACGTACCCGTTTATCATCTCCCGGGTGGACATTTTCCAGAACGTACCCCACCGGTGTGTCCTGGAGCTGTTGAAGCCACAAGATTAGTTCGATCAACCAGTAAAATGTTCCACTTTTGCGGTCTTGATGTCCTTTCCCTTGTCCTGCTAGGGAGTATCCTTGACAAGGCTAGCATGCCATTACGAAATCTACTCTTCCCAAAGTGGCCAGATGAGTCGCCATGATGTTTTCTACATTTTTGGGAAGACTCCGGTGAGCTTTGGAGAAGGCAGACACTGGAAGTTGTTCAGGATATAAGTGGTGAAGTTGGTGGAGGCGGTGTTCGCTGAGAGCCTGTGTGTCCAGGGATATCTCCATGGCTGCGTATGACTCCACCAGATATCCTGTCTTCAACATCGCTTCCAAATCGGAACTAATCTCCGAAAAGAGAGATAAAATATGGAGTCCGAAATTGGGTACTGCCAATGACACCACTTGTCGATCAAATCCCACGTTATCAGACTTGGTTTTTGAAGCATCAGACAGGGGTGTAAAAACGACTTCCTTTAATGATAAAGCCGAGAAAGTCTGATCCACTCCTCGCCGGAGTTTCGCCACCTGTAATAATCTATTATTGTATTCCTTTTCCCACCGCTTAGAAATGGGGAATTGCTAGATTTCTTCCGCTATATCTGTGGAACCGCAAAACAGTGCCGCCAGAGATGATGTAGTATACACCGGGTAACATCTAGACACCGGGACATTTGTCTTCCTCTGGTTCCATAAATCCAAAGAAACCACCACTTTGGTTCCTTCGGGATTCCTGGGGTCCCGAACGGTACATTGTTTTTTCCAAACACTTAAAATCATATTTAGTCGGGTCCAAGTTGCCATCCCTAACAAAATTTCAAATTGAGTCCCTTCAACCACTAAGAAGGGGAGTTCAATTTTCACCTTTTGGCCTGCGTCATCTAAGAATTTGATTTCTATGGCTTTGATGATGCCATGGACAGGTTGGCAACCGTTGCTTACCGTCCTGAAGCAGATGTTACTCGGGCGGATTTTTGGCCGGAGTTCTTCAAGCATTTTTTGTAAGGCGGAAGTGGTAATGAGATTGGGGAGCGCTCTGGTGTCGACCACAACGTCCTGGTATCCTCCGTACCCGTTGAGCTTGAAGTTACCCGTCCGGTTTAGCATAAGAGCCACTGACAAGGCTTTGTAGTCCCTATCCACTATAGAGGTTTTCAGATCTATAGACAAAAACACTGCGGTTGGCGGAGTGGCCCTGTTGACAAGGTTTTTCCCAGAGTGGATCTCTTCTCCCAATGCCTGAATGAGGATTTCTTCGGGAAGGTTGTGAGAGGATGCCAGAGTCTTTACGTGGGTGAGGGCGTATGGCATGAGATGTCGAAATACCATTACAGCCGGTTTGGAGGAAGGAAGGGTAGCCTTAGGTGAGGATGGTGGTGACTCCGGTTCCTGCGGATCCTGATCCTCTCCTTCCTTCTCGTCATTCTCGGAGCCGGAATCTGGGATTGGCGGAGTTTAGAGAGTGTCAATTTCCGGGCCTTCTGCCATTTATCTTTCAAACCAGTCCTGATTGTCCATTTTCTCTCTTTTCAGCGACTCCTTCTCCCGTTGTTGTTTCTCGTTCTGGTAGTTTTCGAAACCGGGAGGCAATTTAGTGTTGGGAGGAAGAGATGGCGGGTGATTGGGTTTGATTCCGAGGCCGATGTCGCTTTTCAGCATCACTACCCTAGGAGTCAATGACAAAGGACCTGTAGCTTTCCGGTTGTGGTCCCTCTGACCCATTTTCTGCTTGTCCTGCCTTTGCATCGATGTGGAATTCCGAAGTTGGCGACGACTGTCTCCCACCCCAACAGTCCAAGCCCCGGAAAGGGAGGTTCGGGCATGGTGGGAATTTAGGGGTTCCAAATCCCAACCCAATAAGTCCTCATCATTAGCACCCGCTGTGCTTTGAAGCTCAAGCTCCGCGAGCTTTTGTAACAACTCTTATTTCTGTTTTTGGAGTCGTTGTGCTGCCGTGAGCGGAGCAGACCGGGAAGAAGATCCCAAGCGGAGGGCAGCCAACTCTGCAGCCATTGCGTTTAGTTGCTGACTCTGCTGCTGGATGATGAATTCCGATGTAAGTCTCGTTGGAGCCACCGGTGTTCGCTCCAGTTCATCTTGGGTAAGCGATACTCGGCGTCCCGAAGGATAGAGGAGTTGAAGTGGGAGAGGGTTAACGGCAGTTTCTCCTTCTCCAGTGAATAGGGCGAACTACATCATTTCTTTAGGAACGCCATTTTTTCGGAAACATTGCGTTTCCTTATGCCCGAGGAACCCGCAAGCCTCGCATTTCGTTCCTTTGGAGGTGTATTTACTGCGGATTTCATTTGAGATTCGGGCGTCATCAAACTTTGGAAGTTTGATTTTTCGCAGCTGGGATTGCGACATTTTGGTGGTTTCTCCTCGGGGCGTCGGACGGTAAGTGTCCTTGGTTACTGGAGTCTTCTCTCCCCCCCCTTCCCCTTTGAGGCTTTCTTGCTGCTTTCGGGTCCTTTATGCGCGTTCTTTCTCCCATTATTTTAGCTTCAAGGCCAGCTCCGGTTTAAGTTTCCGTGTGTAGTGCTTTCACCCATGGCCTGTTTGGTGACAATTTAAGCAATTGTAAAAAAAAACTCTTTCGTCTACTCCCATTGCCAGTTCTGACCCGCTGTTAGCCACTTGATTCCCTTTGAGCTTCCGCAAAGCTTAAAGTTCAGCCTTTCCTCCTCACTCAAGGAGGTCTCTCCGCCGAATCCTGCAAAATTTGTGCGGGACTTGCTGGTCACGACTTTCTCCCTGGCCTCACTGTGGATGAAGTGGTCGTACAACTTCATTGCCACAAGCGAAATTTCCTTGGCTGAGAGATTAATGTCCTAAAATCTTGTCCGGCAATCCAATTATCCAGGGTAGTCTGCCCTGTTGGCCCGAATGAATTACGGACTGCGATGAAATATTTGGTTGCCATCGCCAGAAGATCAATCGTGGATAGTTTTGTCTTCTGACAAAGGCTGGAGAGTCGGTTAAAGAGGGTCTGCGGAGTCTCGTTCTTCAAACATCGGAATTCCATGAATTCCTTGATCGCAGATTCGTTCCTCTCGTTGTAAATGAGTCCCCATATGTTAAGCAGGGTGGTACAAGGGTTGGGATTGGCAACCATTCGAGTTGCTGCCTGGGCTGCCTAGATTGCTTGCAGCTGGTTAACATAGTCACTTCCTTGCGCCTGTAGTTTCACGTCCTGTGTAAAGGTAGCAGTCACAGGTGTCGCAGCCGCCGCAGCCAAGTCAGCCTCCGCTTGTAAAACTGCAGCATCAAGGGCTAGATCCGAGATCTTGATGTTAAGAGCCATCGAAAGAGGTTGACGCTCTTTGTAATCAGCCAACGCCACTCCAAAAAGGTAGTTGACTATCATGGGGAAGAGTGTTGTTTCGAAGTCTGTAGAAATTAATGGTTTTAAGTATTTTCTAGGTCTGAATAGAAAGAAAGAAGCCGAGGCAGTCTACCTCTAACTTCTCTCTCTAACTCTCAAACTTGTCGCAGTCACTGAGAAATCGGAGAGGAAGCTAGAGCCATGGCTACCTAGGCTATCTGAGGTTTACGGGAAATTTCTATTAGTTCCGGTTTATTTATTTAAAAGATATGTGCCGCCGGCAGGAATTGATCCTTGTACCTACCGGCCAGCAGATAGGGAGTAGCCGGTAGCCTTAGCCGTTAAGTTTAGGAGTCATGATACGTAGTATATAGTTTGATAGTTATTTAAATATGTATACGTACGATTATTCATTTAACTATAATAGATTACGGGATACATAGATCCGATTATATATAACGTACGGATTACGGTACGGACTATAAATCAATACCGCGCATTTGTTTCGTAAATGAAACAAATACCGCACATGTATTTATTACGGCTACGATTAAATTAGATTCTAATCGGACGGCCGCAATTAGCGCCGAGATTGCGGAGGAAATTTTCGGCGGTTTGTGGCCATCGCCACATCGGATGACGCGTGGCAAAATTTCGTTGGATCGTGGAATCCCTGGAGATTATGGCATCGAATCCGGATATGACATGTGTCGACATTTAGGCCTTGTCGTACAATGTCCGTACCTAAAGTACACCGGCAGCTGTACTTTTGCGTACGGAACTCAATTCTGATTGGTTCCGTACATTAGTAGATAGAGTCTGTGAGAGAGATAGGACTTAGAAAAATTAGGAGATAGGACCCTCTCTCCCAGAGAGCTTCTGTACAAAAGGTCAACTTTGACCCTCCATAACTTATTGCTCAGGGGAGCAAATTCAGAGATTGTTTTTGCTATCGACTCAGGGGAGTCTTGTCTTCACAAAGGTGAAGTTGGTTAGGGTTTTTGTCTGTCAGGGTGGCAGTTATTTTTGGAGAAACACAAAGGGGTCAGGGTTATCCTAGAGGCTTCTTGGAAGCTGTCCACTCTGAGGACTTATGGAGGTCTCAGAGTTTCAGGTTATGGGCCCACCCTCTAGGGTACCAATCTTTAATAGAACTGGCTTCATATACTGGGAAAGTATGATGATAAGAGCTCTATGCGAAAAAAGGTTTTGGGGGATAGTGAGTGGACGATTGGGGCGTCCATCAAGTCTTGGAATTCCTCCAGGGTTTAAAGGAAGCAGATTCACCAGGAAAGAGGATTCACCTTCAACGGAGGAAACAAAGGAAGGAGAGGTGGTGGACAAAGGAAAAGAGAAGGAGGCGACCACACCAATAGCAACTGGTTTACAATTCATGTCACCTATTCCTAGGAACGAGGAGAATGATACTGAAACCTGGGACTTCAACAATATGGCGGCAAAGCACTTCATCCTACGCCATCTCACTCAAGGACTTGCATTTCCTCATTTGCAGGTAAAGAGGGCATCCAATCTTTGGATGGCTCTCATAGAGATGTACCGAAGTGGTACGATTCAGCAACAACAGTTGGCTGATCAGAAAGTTAAGGAGTATGTATACAAAGGGGGAAATATGTTGGATTTTTGCAATGAGCTTGCTACACTCTTCATGGAACTAGAGAGTGCGGGAAAAGTTTTTAGTGAAAAAGAAAAGGTTAACTGTTTACTAATGAAGTTACCTGATGAGTTCGAGAACATAGTCAACCGTGTGCACGACTTGCCGGACTCAAGGTGGATATGGAACTCAGTGGTAGGGATGATTCTCGTTCGGGAGAATACGATTGAGATCCGAAGGGGAGGAAAGAGTGGCCAAGCCTTGGTAGCAGCGACCGATTGGAGGAACAAGGATTCTCGGAAACCAGTCGGAAACTATGGGGGTAGGGAGTAGAAAAAAAGGGTTGACGAGTTCAAACCAAGGGCTCCCAAAGGTTTATGTCATTTTTGTAAGAAACCGGGGCACTATATGGCAGAGTGCACTAAGCTAACCGCGCTTCGGTTAAAGGAGGGGCAGACCGGTGGTACCCCGAGAGGAAAGAAAAAGGCCCTTGTCACACAGGTACTTGAGACGGAATCCGAGGACGAGGACGATGAGCTCCTTTTGGATGAGGAGTTGGAGGCGAAAACTGAAGTTGAAATTCCACGTAGGCAGAAATGTGCTTACGGTGGATTGAAAGGTGAAGCAGGCTGGATTATAGATTCAGGTGCCTCAATGCACATGTGTAAGGATAGGCACTTGTTCACTAAGACAAGAAAGATTCCCACCGTAGAGATAGAGTACGGGGATGGGAGGATAGTCACCACTACTCTTGTAGGATCGGTAGATCTGAAAGTGTTAGTAGAAGGAAAAACATCTATATTAACATTCTCCGATGTATTGTTTATCTCGGAACTGAACAAAAACCTTATCTCTACATCTGTATTAGATGATAAGGGTTTTTTTTACTAGCACTAGGGAAAGAGTCTTTACTGCTAGTTTTGAGGAGGATGTCTATTTCATTGCTGAGAAAGGTAGCCATGGGATGTTTAGGCTGATCTTAAGTAATGAAACGAAGAAACTTTATTATGCTGGTGTTCATGATATTATGATGTGGCATAAGAGGCTTGGGCATGTGAATCTAGATAAGTTAAGAGAGATGAAAAAGATGGGAGTGGTGGAAGGGATTCAGTTCAGTGAGAGTGATGATATAAGTGATTGTAGTGGGTGTGCTCAAGGTAAAGCACACAGATTACCCTTTCCTAAAATAGCCACCTACAAGGGAGAAAAACTTCTAGATCTAGTACACACAAATATTTGGGGACCGGCTAGAGTGCCCTCACCGGGGGGGAAGAGATTTATGATGACTATAACTGATGATTGGTCTCGGTATTCCCGGGTGTATTTTTTGAAAAACAAGTCAGAAGCTGAGGACTGTTTTAGACAATATAAAGCATGGAGCAAAAACTCCATGAAACTCCAATCAAGAGAGTAAGGAGTGACAATGGTGGAGAGTATACTTCTAACCAGTTTGAGGATTTTTTGAGGGAAGATGGGGTTCAACACCAAAAGACAGTTCCAGAAAATCCGGAACAGAATGGGGTAGCTGAAAGGTTAAATAGAACACTAAGTGATAGTGATAGAAGTATGTTGTCAGATAAGAAGATAGGAAAAAGGTTTTGGGAAGAAGCAATGAACTGTGCTAATTACCTCAAAAATAGAGTTCTTACTTCAGCTATAAAAGATCAAACACCTTATGAGAGATGGACAGGCCGGAAACCAGACTTATCTCATTTAAAGGTTTTCGGCAGTCAAGTATTCAGTCTAGATACTGATCGGTCCAATTCGAAGCTAGATCCTAAAAGAAAACCGGGATACTTATTAGGATATGATGAAGATGTTAAAGGATATAGAGTTTATGATCTAAAAAGGGAAGATATAATCTTAGTAAAGCATCTAGTAGTTATGGATGAAGGAAAGTCTGTGGATCCCTTCAAATATACGAAGTCAATAAAAATCAGATTTGAGTCAGAAAATTCCGATGACTTTGAGCTTCCTAACTATCCAGGTTTTAGAGAAGATGACACTCTTGCAGGAACAAATCAGACCGAAAAGGACTCGGCTGTGGAAACTCCAGTGACAACTCTACCCGAAGCGGAAGACGTGGTGGAAATTGATTCAGAATTAAGGGATAGGGGAGAAACCGAGTTTGTTCGAAAGAATCCACGAGAACCATCTATTCCGGCCTCAGATTTTGAAGGGGGAAGGAGAAGTAGTAAAAGACTGCAAGAAAAACAGGTTAATAACAAGGTAACAAAACTATCTCATCAAGATGAACCTCAAACTTATGGAGAGGCGATGACTTGTCCAGAAAAAAATCGGTGGAAGATAGCCATCAATGAAGAGATGGCCTCAATTATGGCAGCCGATACTTGGGAGCTGGTGGATTGTCCACCTAACCGAAAACCAATCGGTTGTAAGTGGGTTTTCAAATTTAAACTGAATCCAGATAACACAATCGAGCGCTACAAGGCCCGACTAGTGGCAAAGGGATTTACACAAAAGGAGGGAATTGACTACGAGGAAACCTTTACCCCGGTGGTCAGATTTCCCTCCGTCCGCATACTTCTCAGCCTGGCAGCAGCGGAAGACATGGAAGTGCACCAGATGGACATCAAAACAGCCTTTTTGCATGGAGAATTGGAAGAGGAGATCTTCATGCGACAACCCGAAGGGTTTGTGGAAGAAGGAGAGAAGAGTAAGGTATGCCGGCTGATTAAATCTCTTTATGGTTTGAAACAGGCGCCTCGACAGTGGAATAAGAAGCTTGATGAGTTTCTTACCGGTCTAGGATATATTCGGATCAGCTCAGATCACTCAATCTATGTTTTCGAAGATGAGGAAGGTTTTATATTAATTGCAATTTATGTTGATGATTTGCTTGATTTAAGTAAATCAATGGAAAAAATTAATAAACTGAAAACCGATCTTAAGGGGAGATTTGAAATGAAGGATATGGGGGAAGCAAAATATATTTTGGGAATTCAAGTAGAGAGAGACCGAAAAAGGAAAATTATAAGATTGACTCAAAAGGAAGCAATAGGGAACATGCTTGAAAAATTTCAAATGGATAAAGCTAATAGTTGTACAACTACAATGGAGTTGAAGAAGGGAAGTGAGGGGAGTGAGGAAGAAGGAGTCATAGTCTTAGACGAGGAATTATCTCCTGATGAACAGAAGTTCATGCAGACTATTCCTTACACGCAAGTAGTGGGAAGTCTAATCTATTTTATGAATTGTACCCGGCCGGATTTAGCTTCAGCTGTAGGAGTGCTGAGTAGAAGTCTAAATGCTCCCAATAAGAAGGATTGGGAGGCAGCTAAGAGAGTTCTTAGATACTTGATAGGAACTAGGGATCTATGGTTGCATTTGGGTAGGGAGAATACTGACATCACAACTTGGAGTGATGCTAGTTATGGTGATGCTCCGATGAGGAGATGCACTTCTGGATATGTATTATATGTGGGTGATGGGGCTTGTAGTTGGAGTAGCAAACAGCAAAAGGTCATTGCTTAGTCCACCATGGAGGCTGAGTATATGGCCTCTTGCTCTGCTGTAAAAGAATTGATGTGGGTCAAGTCTTTACTTGGTGAACTTGGTCATCTTAAGAGTGGTGTGCAGAAAATATTTTGTGATAATCAAGCAGCAATCGCTATTTCTGCCAATCCTAAACATCATTTTAAAGCTAAACACATGGACATTAGACTCAGCTTTGTTAGAGAGAAAGTAGAAAATAAAATAATCAGTTTAGAGTACCGACCAGATAGTGAGATGGTAGCAGATATGATGACCAAACTTGTGCCTTCCCCTAAGCTAATTTTCTGCAGGGAGAAGTGTGGTCTGAAATTAAAGATTCACTAGAAAATAAGGGGAGTGTAGAAATTAATGGTTTTAAGTATTTTCTAGGTCTGAATAGAAAGAAAGAAGCCGAGGCAGTCTACCTCTAACTTCTCTCTCTAACTCTCAAACTTGTCGCAGTCACTGAGAAATCGGAGAGGAAGCTAGAGCCATGGCTACCTAGGCTATCCTGAGGTTTACGGGAAATTTCTATTAGTTCGGGTTTATTTATTTAAAAGATATGTGCCGCCGGCAGGAATTGATCCTTGTACCTACCGGCCGGCAGATAGGGAGTAGCCGGTAGCCTTAGCCGTTAAGTTTAGGAGTCATGATACGTAGTATATAGTTTGATAGTTATTTAAATATGTATATGTACGATTATTCATTTAACTATAATAGATTACGGGATACATAGATCCGGTAATATATAATGGACGGATTACGGTACGGACTATAAATCAATACCGCGCATTTGTTTCGTAAATGAAACAAATACCGCACATGTATTTATTACGGCTACGATTAAATTAGATTCTAATCCGACGGCGCAATTAGCGCCGAGATCGCGGAGGAAATTTTCGGCGGTTTGTGGCCATCGCCACATCGGATGACGCGTGGCGAAATTTCGTTGGATCGTGGAATCCCAGGAGATTATGGCATCGAATCCGGATATGACATGTGTCGACATTTAGGCCTTGTCGTACAATGTCCGTACCTAAAGTACACCGGCAGCTGTACTTTTGCGTACGGAACTCAATTCTGATTGGTTCCGTACATTAGTAGATAGAGTCTGTGAGAGAGATAGGACTTAGAAAAATTAGGAGATAGGACCCTCTCTCCCAGAGAGCTTCTGTACAAAAGGTCAACTTTGACCCTCCATAACTTACTGCTCAGGGGAGCAAATTCAAAGATTCTTTTTGCTATCGACTCAGGGGAGTCTTGTCTTCACAGGGGTGAAGTTGGTTAGGGTTTTTGTCTGTCAGGGTGGCAGTTATTTTTGCAGAAACACTAAGGGGTCAGGGTTATCCTAGAGGCTTCTTGGAAGCTGTCCACTCTGAGGACTTATGGAGGTCTCAGAGTTTCAAAGTCATCGAGAATGGCTCCTCCCTGGTACTTATTGATTTCGGCTTGTGTGAAAGATTTCCATTACAACTCGAAATCCGAAAATGCGATCCCCGAGCTATTTCCTGTAAAGATCCGGATATCCCCCATTTCATTTTTTTCCCTCTGCAGGATTGGTGAAATGGGAAGAGGAAGGCCTGGTGGGGCTGACAAACTGAGCCCGTGAGATGACTCCCGTATCCTCTTCCTTGGGACCGGAACCGTGTCCTCCTCCGGTAGAAGGTGCTGCCCTGAGAGGTGTGGACCCCCCTCCCACAAAGGAAGTACCAGCGCTTAAAAATATGGTTGGAGGAAGGATGTTCCCAACTATTCCTCTATATCTAGGAGAGTATTGTTCCTCTGTGAGAACTTGCTCCATCGATGGGATGTGGGGGCGAGGTCGGTTGAAAAGAGGTCCTTGGGGAATGGGTGGGGACGGAGACAGAGACGAAGACTGCTGGGGCCCGGTTGGATAAGGCGTCTGTTTCCGGGTTTGCCTTCTGGAGGTCTCGGGAGGTGGAATTCCGGAACTGGTGGAAGGGGAATGCCTGTGAGGAGGTGAGTAAGCTGGGACGTCGTGTTTGTAGGGTAGGACAGGCGGATCCGGTGACCCACAGGCTGGTGTAGCGGGAGAAAAGGATGAAGAGGGAGAGGAGGCGGGAGCGTCCCGGGGCTCTAGTGTAGGACATGGGGAGTGAGAAGATGGAGGTGGAGGAGAAGATTGGAGATCGGGGGATACTAGGAGAGATGGTGAAGGGGGTATTAA
This sequence comes from Zygnema cylindricum, assembly GCA_037447655.1. Lineage (NCBI taxonomy): Eukaryota > Viridiplantae > Streptophyta > Zygnematophyceae > Zygnematales > Zygnemataceae > Zygnema > Zygnema cylindricum. The sequence continues at coordinate 212,338 of JBBHKE010000719.1, read as the reverse complement.
CGGCCTCAAGGGAATGTGAATCCTCTTGTCTGGTGGTAACTCCACCAAAGCCTCCATTGCGGAAGCAACCTCCACCGAGACAAAGGTAGGCTCTTCCCGGGGAAGAGGAGCAGACTCAGGAGGTAAATTTGCACCCAAACCCTTCATGTTAGGTTCAATGTTTTCCCCCCCTTTCCGATGAAGAGGAGGCTCTCGGCTGATTTCCGAGGAAGGAACTTCGAGCTGAGTGCTTGCAAGAGGAGAAGTCCCCTGAGCTGGCGCTTCGAGATGCGGCTCTGTATTTGGCCAGGAGGAATCTGACCGCTCAGAATCCCACTAGATCTACGCCTAGCTTCCCGAATAAGTTTCAATTATTGTTCCCATAACTTTCGCCTTTCTACCTCTAAGGCTTCCCAATCTACCGTGACGGGTCCGGTCCCCACCGTAGCTTAGCCCTGGGATTTTAGAACTTCCACTAGTTCCTTAGCCTTTTTGACTACTTTGGTAAGATCCGCTATCCCCATCCCCGAAATTTCGGGATCATTAGGTCTGGTCCGCCACCATCCCTCGGCAAAATCTTCTGGTCCCGTACCCGGAACCTCCCGATTGGTCAGTTTTGATCGCCATAGCCCTTCGGCAGGGCGGAAGGGAAAGTCCTTTTGTGCTTCCTCTACGGGAAGTCGATCGCACTTGTTCCCTCAAAACCCACTGTCCTGAACCAGGGGGTTTGAGTTTACTCCGAGATGGTCACTCCAAAGCAAAATGAACTACAGATGAAGACACAAATGCACTACCACGTAGAAATATATAGGTAATAGGATAGGCTTTCCAAATTTAACAATATCACCTTGCCCCAAAAAAGAGAATAAAAGAAAGAGAATGTGAAATATAGCGAAGCAAGCTTAACACACCCCAACAATAAACGATGACAACGAGAGAAAAGAGATCCCTATCCCGATAGTATCGTAAATAGGTATGGTGCTCTTTCAACCTCCGGTGTCCGCAACTCGGAACCGACAAGACTCTTCTCGGTTTCAAACAGCAAAAAGTCCAAAAATCACCCATAAAGCAGATAGTGCCAACTACCCGCCCGGACTTTGATTCCCACAAAAGACAGATCCAAAACCAAGATGGCAATAGAGTGAAAACATAACAAAGATTCTCCAAAAGAAGGTTTGTTGGAATTTCTGAGGGTTTTCACAGGAGATAGTACTGAAAAGCAACCTGTCTCCTTCGACCCCAAGTGCCTTATACATCAAAGTTTGTCAAATTGTAGGTCGAAAAGTCAAAGCTACGCTATTAACCGATGAGCGGCAAGAAAATGTAATTGAACTGACATAAGACAAAATAATCCGTACTACACTCGGGGCAAAAAGTTCTGCTTCGGAAGGCGGCTAGATCGGCGGCCAGAAGTAATTATTTGTTCCACTATTATAAGACAAAGTCGTGAAAAGGACACTAACTTGCCAGACTTTGTCCTAATGTAATTAATGGACCAAAAGTCAGCCGAGCGTGATCTGAATTCCTACTGATGGCTAACAGCAAAATCTAGATGCAAATCCGGAAAGTTACGTGGCAATCCACAATGTACCCCCCACGGGGGCTGGTGGCAAATGGTTCCATGTAAGCGGATGGTAATTTTGAGACGGTATAACTTGGTTGTTCGGCCTCCGTTAGGCGCGAAACAAAGTGCGTTCCGCCTGTTGGGAAAATCCAACAATCTGGTATGGCTGGGTGCACTCCTTCCTCGCTACAGTGATGACCGTACAGGTTAAAAAGGTCCCTGAAATCCTTGGTGATATTGAGGTGTGCCTGTAAAGCACATGAGCTTGACAACCATCCCTTGCGTAGACATGCATGCAAGCATAGGAGATAGTCGGACAGGAAATGGAAATGAATGCATGGGAAGGTGAAAAAGATACCCCTTCCCCCCTTACCTTTTCCCCTCCAGTCGGGAGAAAAGGGTTAGGTTCCGTGGTCATCGGGCTGAGATCCCAATTTCCCCCCCTCTTAGTCAATCCAGACTAAGAAAAAGAAAGATTTACCCGCTGAACTCCCAATTCCTGCAGAACCACGTGACCAAGGGTGGAGGGCATGGCTACCAGGAAGAGGGCAGGCAGGAGGGATGCGAACACTGGCTGTATTGATCGCACACCAAGACGCTGTTCCGCTAGGAGGACATAGTGTAGGTGGAGGAACAAGGCGGAGGGTCGGTGAAGTAGGTTAGGTGAAAAGTGGGTTCGTCTTCCAATCCTCGAAGATGGCAAGGGGTGACATTTATTTGATTCTCTTTAATTCTCCGGCCATCGTTCCCCTCCAAGGTAATAACTCATTTGTTAGAAACTTCCACCACTCTCAGAATCACTCTCCCGGCTGAAATATCCAGCGTGTCCTTTTTCTGTTGCATCCTATGCACAAAGTCCCCGGGCATGAATCGCCGTTGCCGGGGTACGTAATTCCCGCTTCTGCGCTGAGAATACCACAGCTAATCTCGGTGTTGAGCCGCTTGAAATTCCCCATGGCGAGAGGGATCTCTCGGTGGAATACTTTGGCTATGTCGGCGATCAGTTTTTCGACTGTCGCTTGGTTATCCATTTCCGAAGGACCACTGCTTGGGCTAAAGCAACGCCGGGTAGGATAGGATGTCTTCCAAATAGAATGAAGTAAGGGCTATAGGAGTGGATGGAAGCTTGCGGACTGAACCTGTATCCCATGGCAATCCAAGGCACCCTTTTGTCCCACTCTCCCAAATCCTTTTCCACTGCATATTTTCGTATTGACTGCTTGAACGCACCTTTCGTCCAAACCGTCGGCTTGTGGATGGTCACGACTGGTTAGCCGATGGTCGATGAGACACATCTGCAAAAGGTTTGAAAACTCTCCAGCGAATTCCGAACCTTGGTCAGTAAGAACCTCTGCTAAAGCCCCGAATTGCGACAACACTCTCTGCAAGAAGGCATCGGCAATCGACTTGGACTCCTTCTGGGGAAGAACCACAAACTCTATCTATTTTGAAAAATGTTCTATCATAACGAGCACGAAGCGGTTCCCCCGTTTGTTGTTTGGAAGAGGCCCCAATAGATCAAGAGACTATCGGTAAAACATCCCCCGGATGGGAAGGGAATGAAGCTTTGTTCCTCCCTTTTTGTCAAAAGCGGCTTTAAATTGATCGCAGGAGGAGCATGTTTGTACAATTTGGTTGACTTGGGTTCCCAACCCGTGCCACGAATAAGATCTTGTGACAAGAGAGGTGGTCCTTTTCTGCCCGAAGTGCCCACATTGCTTATGGAGGCGTGTGATTAAAGTTTCTCGATAGGCGGGTGGGGGAACCACTTTCCTTGTCCCATCCGCCAATTTTCGGAGAAGGATGCCCCGGTCCCAATCATAGCGCGCCATCCAGTTTTGAACACGGGACAATTCCACTCCAGCTAAGTGGGGAAGAGGTTAATTTTGCTGGATAGATCGAAGGGAATCAGGATCATTCCAAATATCCTTTCTTTCGGCCCCTATTGGTGCTTGCCCCTCCATGTCTGCAGCAAAGGTTGACAGCTCCCCCCCAGATCGGGGAAGCCATATGAAGGCGGAGGAGGCTCGAATAATTCCCAGACTAATCTCGGGGTCCTCATCGTGCCGAGCCCTCGTAGAATCCAGAGTTGAGGGGTCTGGACTTTTGCTAAGTGTGTCGGCATTTCCGTTGATTTCCCCTGCCCGGTGGACAATACTCAAATCGTATTCCTGCAAGATCAAAACCCATCTAGCAAGTTTGCCGGTCAACTTACTATGTTCGATGATCCATTTGAGAGATTGATGATTCGTAATGTGGGTGAAGCGTATTCTATATAGATAGGGCCGGAAATGCTAAATGGCCTAAACCGCCGCGAGAAGCTCTCCATGCTAACTGCTGTAATTTCCCTCACCTTTGTTGTTGCTCCGCCTCGCGTAAGCCACGACATACTCAGCCCCGTCGTCATCAATTTGGGCCAAAGTTGCCCCCAATCCAAACCTGCTCCAATTAGTAAAAAGAGGAAATGTTTGTGGTGATCAGGCATCTGGAGCACGTGGTGCTGCTTGAGCGCATCCTTCAAGAACTAGAAGGAGATCTGTTGTTCTTCGGCCCACTTCAACTCTTGGTCCTTCCGAAATTACTGATTTAGAGGTTGGGCATAACTGCTGAACACGGGGATAAATCTTCGATAGTAGTTAGCCAGGCCCAGAAAGGTGCAGCGGGCAGAGATGTCTTGCAGTGGTGGAAGGGCGTTAAGGGCTGCTACGTTGACCATATGGGGGCCCACTATCCCGCGAGTTACTTCGTGACCAAGGTAAATGATTTTTTGTACTCCAAAAATGCCTTTGCCCGGGTGACATTTCAAGCCTGCCGCTTGGAGGGCCTGGAGAACAATCTCTATGTGCTCTAAGTGTTCCTCGAAGGTCTTAGAGAAGATAATCACGTCATCTATATTACACCGGGCACAGTCGATTCCTCGGAGGGCTTCGTCCATTGCTCGTTGAAATTTTACTGGTGCATTCTTTATCCTGAATGGCATGTATAGCCACTCATACAACATGGACCCAACCCAAAATGTTGTCCTCTCCCGGTGCTTTGGTTCCATCGCAATTTGGTGGAACCCATCCTTCATGTCTAGAGTGGAGTATATCGTGGCCCCAACAAGAGAGTCAAAAATCTTTTGCAGGGTTGGCATCGGATACCTATCAGAAATGGTTGCGGCGTTTAGCATACGATAGTCTCCACACATCCGGAAGTCTACAGTTTTTTCGACGCATCCTCCTTAGGAGGAAGAACTGTCGGGGATGCGAAACCGTAGAGTCCTGTACTCTCCTAAACCAGTCTGGCTTCCACCAAGGTTTGGACTTTAGCTGTGATGAATTCTTTTTCTTTGAAGCTGAAAGGGTACTGCTTCTGCCAAACAGTTGCCGTCTCGTCTATCAAGTCGATTCTAAAAGGGATCCGCTTATAGATGCCAACATCGGTGTAAGACCAGGAAAACACCAGTTTGTTCCTTTCTTATAGTTCCGAGAGCTGGGCCTTCTGTTGAGTGTCTAGCTGCTCCCCTAAAGTCCAATCCATCTCCCCTGGTTCTACTGCTGCCCATGCTTCCGGTGGTCAGCCCCAGCGGCTAATATCGAAATCTAGTCCTACCTGTGGGTCTACTCCTTCCCCTTATGCTAGGACTCTACTGTTGACAACTTCCGCTAAGCTATCCCCTTTTAAGCCTCCTTTCCCCCCCATTTTGGGAACTCTTGGATCCTGTGAAATTTTGGATTGCAAGGTTCTTCTTATTTCCTCTCTCCCCCCCTCAAGTTGCAAAGTGGCCCGCATGGCTAACAACTTTGGAGCTTGAAGGTAGCTAATCCGAAACTGCGGAGACTGAAGATTAGAAAAGGGAAGAGAATGCTGCATAACCCATGTGACTGCATTCAAATCAATGCTCTGTCTGATTAGGCTGCACCTCTGGAGGTCTGAAATACCTGGTGGGCCCGTTGTGGAAGGTTGGAATCCCATGGCCAGTTCTCGTTCCTCAATAGTTGGTGTTGTCCAGGTTTCGATTTTCGTATCAAATATCATATCTGCTGCACCTTTTGGATATGCGTGGCTGTTGGGAAAGGAAACCATGGTTGGAATTGCTCGCCTTGGAGACCGTGGCTTGTTGCATCGGAAGAACAGGGAACGATCAGCCTTTGTCACCGGGGTGGCCATCCTCTCTTTCCCGAGAATTTGTTGCAGAGTAATTTGGGGATTTAGTTCTTGCCTCTGCAAGATTTGCTTGAGGACCGAAAAAGGGATCAAATTGGTCCAATAAGCTCTGACTCGGTGAGCTGCGGATCCTATTTGTGCTGCATCAAAAACTAATGGAGCCCCTAAAATCAGTGTAATGTGATACCAGTTATTGGCCACATGTTTTCGTTTATCATCTCCTGGGTGGACATTTTCTAAGACGTACCCCACTGGTGTGTCCTGAAGCTGTTTAAGCCATGAAATTAATTGTATCATTCGAAAAAAGGTTCGGCTCTTGCTGTCCTAGTGTCCCTTGTTGTTCTTTGGTCTAAAATAGACCGCAGAAGCAAACCAAACTATCATGCAAAAAGCTAAGCAAAAATAGGTCGATGAACAATCATATGAAATGCATCCTCCATATGCGTACACAGACGCAACAAACAACATTTAGGGTTTCATGGAATAATCAACATAAATAAACCCTATGACAACATCTAAGGTTTGATGGAATAATCGACATAAACAAACCCTAGGACAAATGCATAAATAATGCATATCAAACAAACATAAAATAACATAAATAAATAATAACAAAAAGAGTCCAATCTCACATAAACATTAAATAAACAAAAGTATATCAATAAACATATTACTCAAATGCATGACCTAATCGGCAACCCTAAAAGTCTACATCTTCGGTCCCCACTTTACTAACCAGTATTGATGATTAATTTCTAACAAAGCTCATTCCTATATATACACTTGTGAGCTGTCAATGAATCACTAAGTGTGAAAATAACCAAAGTAAATTACGTAACTGTCACTAAATCAAACTAATCGTAATCGTACACCTGAGAGTCAAGCAATCGTAAGCGTACACTTGTCTACAAGTATGATATTGTACACACACAAATTAAACTATCAAAACCCTAAATGATCACTTAAATATAAACATCATAATCAACACTAATTTATAATGATGTAAAAGACAAAACAATGTTACTCCAAATATTTACACCGTCGCATCCACAAATCCGCGTCATAAGTGACAACTTGCTTAGTCACTTGTTGATAAGTCCACGTAGTGAACCGACATCGCATATGTACGGTCCACTTAATAACACGTCATCAAACAATACGATCTCTTGAAAATATCGGCGGACGCCGTCCGCCCTCCACGTGTACCTCGAACTACTGCCGAAAATTAATCCGTACCTTCTAAATCTTTTCCGTACTGAATATACGTCGTTTGCAATAAATGCGCCTGTCGCAAACTGTTTTGTACGTGCGACGTAATATTTTAGCTTGTCGCATTCTGTTTTTCGTACGCTTCTTCGCGTCACTTCAATTGTACTTCGTACGTTTCAAACAATTCATATTTCATATCGGATCGCTTCGCGATCCGCCGTACATTTTCAAATGTTTGTTCGCGCCACTCACACGTCACTTTAATTTTGCTCGTACACTTACTCCCCCAATCCGCAAATCCTTTCGAACCTCCACAGTATATCACGTAAATGCGTACGCACGAAACATCGCGTACGCACGAAACGCCGTGTTCGCACGAAACTAACTTTTCAAAAACAACACTCCCCCGAAAATTTAGTTTCGTGCATCCATGATGCCACGTCATCATCTGTCACACTTCATGGAACTACATCATCAGCTGTCACCAATGTCACCTTCAGCTGCCTCCTCCATTTGAATCTGCCTTCGCTACACCACTGCTTCCGCTGCCTCTATAAATCTTTCCAAATATCATAATACACAATATATATTTTCATTTTCCGATTACAACAAAAGTTTCTCTTTTCTCAACAATATCTTAATCCGAAAATTTCCCATAAAAATACATAAATAATAAACTATTTTCCGAAAATCAATTCTACCAAAAAAAATAAACAAAATTCCAACAAAATTATCACATTTTCCTCTAACTACCATAACAATTTCCAAAAATGAAACTTTCCAAATTTTCTAAATTTCGCAACCCGCGTACTTAATCCCACAAAATAAAACATTAAAAATAAAAATAAATAAAATCTACATTCTCTATCGCAATTTTAAGCTCCAATAATGTTACATTTCGCAAAAATTTCCAACAACTCAAAATCTACATTACAAATCCAATTTTCAACAATCATCGATCCACAAAATTTGGATTTCTCCACCACATGTCACAACTCCACCTTCCGGATCTCTCTCCCCCAAACGTCGAATCTCCACCTTCCACATCTCTCCATCAAACGAATATGTATTTTCTAAAAATAAAATATCATTTCTCATAATTAATCATTTTCATTGAGGGTAGACATTTCGGCACTGTCACTAAGTTAACCCTTGGGGCAATGCAAGATTAAACTCGGCACATACCAACACTATGATAAGGCCGATCTCATGGGTACACAGACACCATTACTGCAATACAACCAGCAAGAACAAAATTAACCCGCTACAATGCGTGTGACACAAACCTACATCGACTTAACCTAACATATGATAGATGGGGTGTGGGCCCATAACCTGTTGTTCTTTGGTCTAAAATAGACCGCAGAAGCAAACCAAACTATCATGCAAAAAGCTAAGCAAAAATAGGTCGACGAACAATCATATGAAATGCATCCTCCATATGCGTACACAGACGCAACAAACAACATTTAGGGTTTCATGGAATAATCAACATAAATAAACCCTATGACAACATCTAAGGTTTGATGGAATAATCGACATAAACAAACCCTAGGACAAATGCATAAACAATGCATATCAAACATATATAAAACAACATAAAATAACATAAATAAATAATAACAAAAAGAGTCAAATCTCACATAAACATTAAATAAACAAAAGTATATCAATAAACATATTACTCAAATGCATGACCTAATCGGCAACCCTAAAAGTCTACATCTTCGGTCCCCACTTTACTAACCAGCATTGATGATTAATTTCTAACAAAGCTCCTTCCTATATATACACTTGTGAGCTGTCAATGAATCACTAAGTGTCAAAATAACCAAAGTAAATTACGTAACTGTCACTAAATCAAACTAATCGTAAGCGTACACCTGAGAGTTAAGCAATCGTAAGCGTACACTTGTCTACAAGTATGATATTGTACACACACAAATTAAACTATCAAAACCCTAAATGATCACTTAAATATAAACATCATAATCAACACTAATTTATAATGATGTAAAAGACAAAATAATGTTACTCCAAATATTTACACCGACGCATCCACAAATCCGCGTCATAAGTGACAACTTGCTTAGTCACTTGTCGATAAGTCCACGTAGTGAACCGACATCGCATATGTACGGTCCACTTAATAACACGTCATCAAACAATACGATCTCTTGAAAATATCGGCGGACGCCGTCCGCCCTCCACGTGTACCTCGAACTACTGCCGAAAATTAATCCGTACCTTCTAAATCTTTTCCGTACTGAATATACGTCGTTTGCAATAAATGCGCCTGTCGCAAACTGTTTTGTACGTGCGACGTAATATTTTAGCTTGTCGCATTCTGTTTTTCGTACGCTTCTTCGCGTCACTTCATTTGTACTTCGTACGTTTCAAACAATTCATATTTCATATCGGATCGCTTCGCGATCCGCCGTACATTTTCAAATGTTTGTTCGCGCCACTCACACGTCACTTTAATTTTGCTCGTACACTTACTCCCCCAATCCGCAAATCCTTTCGAACCTCCACAGTATATCACGTAAATGCGTACGCACGAAACATCGCGTACGCACGAAACGCCGTGTTCGCACGAAACTAACTTTTCAAAAACAACATCCCTTTCCTTGTCCAACCAGAGAGTATCCTTGACAAGGCCATCTCGCTACCACCAGATCCACTATTCCCAGCACCGCTAAATGAGGTTCCATGATGTTATCAACATTTTGGGGAAGACTTTGGTGAGCGCTGGAAATTGAGGACACGGGAAGTTGCTGGGGATATAGTTAGTGAAGTAATTGCAAGTGGTGTTCGCTGACAGCCCGGGCCTCATGTGATATTTCCACGGCTGCATAGGTTTCCACCTAATATCCTTCCTTCAAAACTACCTCCAGGTTAGAACCGATTCCAAAGAAAGGGATAAGATCCGGATTCCTGAATCAAGAATGGTTAAAGATATAGTTCTAAGACAACTGCTGGTACTGAAGATGAAGAAGAGGCAATAGTAGTCATTGTAGAACAAATCAAGAGAGGAAGCTTCCACAAAGACCGATGGCAAAACAACAACTTTGACAAACAATAACTTCCAATACAAGAACACTATAATCCTACAAGTCTACCACAATTTAGATAACATACGATGGAACATACACACAAAATTTCACTTAATTCTCCTCACAGATATTTGAGATATTTAGAGATGAAATTACATAAAACTGAGTGTCCAGCTTTCATATCATTTGTTCCTAAACTCCAAAATTTACTAAGTCCTACTTTTATACTGAAGCTATACTAAAATTTACGGAGGCATTCCAACCATACGTCTCACAAAAATATCGTGAGTATACCTGTGTACACAAAGTATGTCATAAATCACGCATTCTACACTAATCAACTAATTCACTACAGACAAAATTCGGTTCTAACAAATATTTACACCGACAGTCACATCACGATAATAAAGAAAATTCATCGTGATCTAGTCACGCCTCGTCAACAGTTGTCGGCGGCAGCTGTCAGCCGTCCGATCACCAAATTAGAAACCGTGGATGTGCTCTCAAGAATCATGTGGTCCTTACCGAATGTATGTATGTCCACGGAGGACATACTCAAGCATTTCTTGCAGCAGACGATGCGTGTCTCTAGTTTGACTTAAATGTGAAGTACCAATTTCACTGTCACACTAATTCTAGCAATTACTGAACCAGAGATACCCAAAAATGAACTAAGTCCTGAACACCACTCTCTCCCTCACAACCGAGAAATAGAGAGGACTAAAGCTTTCCAAAAACAACACTCCCCTAATGCTTTAGACTCACTAGTCACTTAACCCACATGCATCCCTACAAAATTTTAATTTGGGTGTGGGCAAAGGTTTTGTCATCATGTCAGCAACCGTTTGCTCATCTGGTAAATAACTCAATTTTAAGAATTTTCCCATCACCTTTTCTCTCACAAAATGCAACTTGATGTCAATGTGATTACTCTTAAAATGATGGTGAAACTTTGAGACCTCCATAAGTCCTCAGAGTGGACAGCTTCCAAGAAGCCTCTAAGATAATCATGACCCCTTTGTGTTTAAGCAAAAATAACTGCCACCCTGGCAGACAAAAACTCTGACCAACTTCACCCTTGTGAAGGCAAGACTCCCCTGAGTCGATAGCAAAAAGAATCTCTGAATTTGCTCCCCTGGGCAGTAAGTTATGGAGGGTCAAAGTTGACCTTTTGTACAGAAGCTCTCAAGGAGAGAGGGTCCTATCTTCTAATTTTTCTAAGTCCTATCTCTCTCACAAACTTTATCTACTGATGTACGGAACCAATCAGAATTGAGTTCCGTACGCAAAAGTACAGCTGTCAGTGTACTTTATGTACGGACATTGTACGACATGGCCAAAATATCGACACATGTCAAATCCGGATTCGGTGCCATAATCTCCGGAGATTCCACAATCCAACGGAATTTCGCCACGCGTCATCCGATGTGGCGATGGCCACAAACCGCCGAAATCTTCCTCCGCGATCTCGGCGCTAATCCCGGCCGTCCGATTAAATTCGGCTTTAATCGTAGCCGTAATAAATACATGCGCGGTATTTGTTTCATTTACGAAACAAATGCGCGGTACTGATTTTTGTCCGTACCGTAAGTCGTACATTATATATTACTGGATCTATGTATCCCGTAATTCATTTCAGTTAAATGGTTTATCGCACGTATACATATTTAAATAAATATCAAACTATATGATACGTAACACTACCGCTAGACCTAACGGCTAAGCCTACCGGCTATATCCTATCAGCCGTCGGGAAGGTACAAGGATCAAATCCTACCGCCGGCACATACCTTTTAATTAAATAAATAAACCCTAATATAAAATTCCCGTAAACCTCAGGATAGCCAAGGTAGCCATGGCTCTAGCTTCCTCTCCAATTTCTCAGTGACTGCGACAAGTTTGAGAGTTGGAGAGAGAAGTTAGAGATAGACTGCCTCGACTTCTATATTTCTTTTCAGACCTAGAAAATACTAATAAAACCATTAGTTTCTACACTCCCCTTATTTTCTAGTCAATCTTTAATTTCAGACCACACTTCTCCCTGCAAAAAATTAACTTAGGGGAAGGCACAGGTTTGGTCATCATATCTGCTACCATCTCACTATCTCGTCTGTACTCTAAACTGATTATTTTGTTTTCTACTTTCTCTCTAACAAAGCTGAGTCTGATGTCCATGTGTTTGGCTTTAAAATGGTGTTTAGGATTGGCAGAAATAGCGATTGCTGCCTGATTATCACAAAATATTTTTTGCAGACCACTCTTAAGGTGACCAAGCTCACCAAGCAAAGACTTGACCCACATCAATTCTTTTACAGCATAGCAAGAGGCCATATACTAGCCTCCATGGTGGACTGAGCAATAACCTTTTGCTGTTTGCTACTCCAACAGCAAGCCCCATCACCCACATATAATACATATCCAGAAGTACATCTCCTCATCGGAGCATGACCATAACTGGCATCACTCCAAGTAGTGATGTCAGTATTCTCCCCACCCAAATGCAACCATAGATCTCTAGTTCCTACTAAGTATCTAAGGACTCTCTTAGCTGCCTCCCAATCCTTCTTAGTGGGAGCATTTAGACTTCTACTCAGCACTCCTACAGCTGCAGCTAAATCCGGCCGGGTACAATTCATAAAATAGATTAGACTTCCCACTACTTGCCTGTAAGGAATAGTCTGCATGACCTTCTGTTCATCAGGAGATAATTCCTCGTCTAAGACTATGACTCCTTCTTCCTGATTCCCCTCACTTCCCTTCTTCAACTCCATTGGAGTTGTACAACTATTAGCTTTATCCATTTGAAATTTTTCAAGCATGTTCCCTATTGCTTCCTTTTGAGTCAATCTTATAATTTTCCTTTATCGGTCTCTCTCTACTTGAATCCCCAAAATATATTTTGCTTCCCCCATATCCTTCATTTCAAATCTCCCCTTAAGATCGGTTTTCAGTTTATTAATTTTTTCCATTGATTTACTTAAAACAAGCAAATCATCAACATAAATTGCAATAAATATAAAACCTTCCTCATCTTCGAAAACATAGATTGAGTGATCTGAGCTGATCCGAATATATCCTAGACCGGTAAGAAACTCATCCAGCTTCTTATTCCACTGTCGAGGCGCCTGTTTCAAACCATAAAGAGATTTAATCAGCCGGCATACCTTACTCTCCTCTCCTTCTTCCACAAACCCTTCGGGTTGTCGCATGAAGATCTCCTCTTCCAATTCTCCATGCAAAAAGGTTGTTTTGATGTCCATCTGGTGCACTTCCATGTCTTCCGCCGCTGCTAAACTGAGAAGTATGCGGACGGAGGGAAATCTGACCACCGGGGCAAAGGTTTCCTCGTAGTCAATTCCTTCCTTTTGTGTAAATCCCTTTGCCACTAATCTGGCCTTGTAGCGCTCGATTGTGTTATCTGGGTTCAGTTTTAGTTTGAAAACCCACTTACAACCGATTGGTTTTCGGTTAGGTGGACAATCCACCAGCTCCCAAGTATCGGCTGCCATAATTGAGGCCATCTCTTCATTAATGGCTGTCTTCCACCGATTTCTTTCTGGACAATTCATCGCCTCTCCATAAGTTTGAGGTTCATCTTGATGAGATAGTTTAGTTACCTTGTTATTAACCTATTTTTCTTGCAGTCTTTTGCTACTTCTCCTCCCCCCTTCAAAATCTGAGGCCAGAATAGATGGTTTTCGTGGATTCTTTCGAACAAACTCGGCTTCTCCCCATCCCTTGATTCCGAATCAAATTCCACCACGTCTTCCGCTTCGGGTAGAGTTGTCACTGGAGTTTCCACAGCCGAGTCCTTTTCGGTCTGATTTGTACCTGGAAGAATGTCATCTTCTCTAAAACCTGGATAGTTAGGAAGCTCAAAGTCATCGGAATTTTTTGACTCAAATCTGATTTTTACTGGCTTCGTATATTTGAAGGGATCCACAGATTTTCCTTCATCCATAACTACTAGATGCTTTACTAAGATTATATATTCCCTTTTTAGATCATAAACTCTATATCCTTTAACATCCTCATCATATCCTAATAAGTATCCCGGTTTTCCTTTAGGATCTAGCTTCCAATTGGACCGATCAGTATCTAGACTGAATACTTGACTTCCGAAAACCTTTAAGTGAGATATGTCTGGTTTCCGGCCTGTTCATCTCTCATAAGGTGTTTGATCTTTCATAGCTGAAGTAAGAACTCTATTCTTGAGGTAATTAGCACAGTTCATTGCTTCTGCCCAAAACCTTTTTCCTATCTTTTTATCTGACAACATATTTCTAGCACTATCACTTAGTGTTCTATTTAACCTTTCAGCTACCCCATTCTGTTCAGGATTTTCTAGAACTGTCTTTTGGTGTTGGACCCCATCTTCCCTCAGAAAATCCTCAAACTGGTTAGAAGTATACTCTCCACCATTGTCACTCCTTACTCTCTTGATTGGAGTTTCATGGAGTTTTTCCCTCCATGCTTTATATTGTCTAAAACAATCCTCAGCTTCTGACTTGTTTTTCAAAAAATACACCCGGGAATACCGAGACCAATCATCAGTTATAGTCATCATAAATCTCTTCCCCCCCGGTGAGGGCACTCTAGCCGGTCCCCAAATATTTGTGTGTACTAGATCTAGAAGTTTTTCTCCCTTGTAGGTGGCTGTTTTAGGAAAGGGTAATCTGTGTGCTTTACCTTGAGCACACCTACTAAAATCACTTATATTATCACTCTCACTGAACTGAATCCCTTCCACCACTCCCATCTTTTTCATCTCTCTTAACTTATCTAGATTCACATGCCCAAGCCTCTTATGCCACATCATAATATCATGAACACCAGCATAATAAAGTTTCTTCTTTTCATTACTTAAAACCAACCTAAACATCCCATGGCTACCTTTCTCAGCAATGAAATAGACATCCTCCTCAAAACTAGCAGTAAAGACTCCTTCCCTAGTGCTAGTGAAAAAACCCTTATCATCTAATACTGATGTAGAGATAAGGTTTTTGTTCAACTCCGGAATAAACAATACATCGGAGAATGTTAATATAGATGTCTTTCCTTCTACTAACACTTTAAGATCTACCGATCCTACAAGAGTAGTGGTGACTATCCTCCCATCCCCGTACTCTATCTCTACGGTGGGAATCTTTCTTATCTTAGTGAACAGGTGCCTATCCTTACACATGTGCATTGAGGCAACTGAATCTATAATCCAACCTGCTTCACCTTTCAATCCACTGTAAGCACATTTCTGCCTTGTGGAATTTCGACCTCAGTTTTCGCCTCCAACTCCTCATCCAAAAGGAGCTCATCGTCCTCGTCCTCGGATTCCGCCTCAAGTACCTGTGTGACAAGGGCCTTTTTCTTTCCTCTCGGGGTACCACCGGTCTGCCCCTCCTTTAACCGAAGCTCGGTTAGCTTAGTGCACTCTGCCATATAGTGCCCCGGTTTCTTACAAAAATTACATAAACCTTTGGGAGCCCTTGGTTCGAACTCGTCGGTCTGTTTTTTCTGCTCCCTACCCCCATAGTTTCTGACCGGTTTTCGGGAATCCCTGTTCCTCTAATCAGTCGCTGTTGCCAAGGCTTGGCCACTCTTTCCTCCCCTTCGGATCTCAATTGTATTCTCTTCAACGAGAATCATCCTTACCACTGAGTTCCATATCCACCTTGAGTTAGGCAAGTCCTGCACACGGTAAACTATGTTCTCGAACTCATCAGGTAACTTCATTAGTAAACAGTTAACTTTTTCTTTTTCACTAAAAACTTTACCCGCACTCTCTAGCTCCATGAAGAGTGTAGCAAGCTCATTGCAAAAATCCAACATATTTCCCCCTTTGTATACATACTCCTTAACTTTCTGATCAGCCAACTGTTGTTGCTGAATCGTACCACTTCGGTACATCTCTATGAGAGCCATCCAAAGATCGGATGCCCTCTCTACCTGCAAATGAGGACATGCAAGTCCTTGAGTGAGATGGCGTAGGATGAAGTGCTTTGCCGCCATATTGTTGAAGTCCCAGGTTTCAGTATCATTCTCCTCGTTCCTCGGAATAGGTGACATGAATGCTAAACCAGTTGCTATTGGTGTGGTCGCCTCCTTCTCCTTTCCTTTGTCCACCACCTCTCCTTCCTTTGTTTCCTCCGTTGAAGGTGAATCCTCTTTCCTGGTGAATCTGCTTCCTTTAAACCCTGGAGGAATTCCAAGACTTGATGGACGCCCCAATCGTCCACTCACTATCCCCCAAAACCTTTTTTCGCATAGAGCTCCTATCATCATACTTTCCCAGTATATGAAGCAAGTTCCATTAAAGATTGGTACCCTAGAGGGTGGGCCCATAACCTGAAACTCTGAGACCTCCATAAGTCCTCAGAGTGGACAGCTTCCAAGAAGCCTCTAGGATAATCCTGACCCCTTTGTGTTTAAGCAAAAATAACTGCCACCCTGGCAGACAACAACTCTGACCAACTTCACCCCTGTGAAGGCAAGACTCCCCTGAGTCGATAGCAAAAAGAATCTTTGAATTTGCTCCCCTGAGCAGTAAGTTATGGAGGGTCAAAGTTGACCTTTTGTACAGAAGCTCTCTGGGAGAGGGGGTCCTATCTTCTAATTTTTCTAAGTCCTATCTCTCTCACAAACTCTATCTACTGATGTACGGAACCAATCAGAATTGAGTTCCGTACGCAAAAGTACAGCTGCCGGTGTACTTTATGTACGGACATTGTACGACATGGCCAAAATGTCGACACATGTCAAATCCGGATTCGGTGCCATAATCTCCGGAGATTCCACAATCCAACGGAATTTCGCCACGCGTCATCCGATGTGGCGATGGCAAACAAACCGCCGAAATCTTCCTCCGCGATCTCGGCGCTAATCCCGGCCGTCCGATTAAATTCGGCTTTAATCGTAGCCGTAATAAATACATGCGCGGTATTTGTTTCATTTACGAAACAAATGCGCGGTACTGATTTGTGTCCGTACCGTAAGTCGTACATTATATATTACTGGATCTATGTATCATGTAATTCATTTCAGTTAAATGGTTTATAGCACGTATACATATTTTAATAAATATCAAACTATATGCTACGTAACACTACCGCTAGACCTAACGGCTAAGCCTACCGGCTATATCCTATCAGCCGTCCGGAAGGTACAAGGATCAAATCCTACCGCTGGCACATACCTTTTAATTAAATAAATAAACCCTAATATAAAATTCGCGTAAACCTCTGGATAGCCAAGGTAGCCATGGCTCTAGCTTCCTCTCTAATTTCTCAGTGACTGCGACAAGTTTGAGAGTTGGAGAGAGAAGTTAGAGATAGACTGCCTCGACTTCTATATTTATTTTCAGACCTAGAAAATACTAATAAAACCATTAGTTTCTACAAATGGCTTGGATTAGATGTAATTGCTATGGCTGCCTCATTATCACACCACACTATTTGAGGTCCAAATTGCATAAAGAGAAGCTCTTAGAGGAGAGATATTACCCAAAGTAACTCCTTAACTGCCAAGTTGGCAGCCATGTACTCAGCCTCCATGGTAGACTGAGATGTTACCTTTTTGAAGTTTGCTGCTCCAATAACAAGTTCCATTGCCGATCTTCAGAATGTATCCAATGGTGGAGCGTCGGCTGGGCATATCTCTGTAGCTTTCCTCGCTTCATGTATGAATTTTGACTTCTTCTCCACCGAGAGAGAGTTTAAGATTTCGAGTTCCTGTAAGATAATGAAGAACTCTCTTTGCTGCCTTATAGTCCGACTTTCTCGGAGTTTGCAAGTTTCGGCTTAAAGCTCCAACTGCCGCTGCGATGTCTAGACGAGTACAGTTCATGAAATAAATGAGGCTTCCAACAATGTGCTTGTAAGGAATGGAGAACATAGAATCTGCCTCCCCTGAATCGAAGAAATCATCAACCAAAACACCACCATCCGTTTCCGTACCTTCCAACTTCTGCCTGAATTCTATAGGGGTGGCACTCCCATTTGTTTCTGACATGCCAAAATTTTCTAGCATGTTCTGGATTGCTTCTTTTTGAGTTAAATAAATGATTTTCTGTTTCCTATCTCTTTCTACCTGAATTTCTAGAATATACTCAGCCTCACCAAAGTCGTTTATTTCAAACCGGGAATTCATAGCTGCTTTTATTTTATTAATCTCATTGATAGATTTGCTAATCAACAACAAATCATCTATATACTCTGCCACATAAATCACTTCATTCTCACCTTGCATTACATTGACTGAGTGATCTGAATTGATCCTGGTAAAACCAAGATTGGTTAAAAACTCATCTAATTTCATGTTCCATTTTTTCGGAGCTTGTTTCAGACCATACAGGGACTTCAACAGTTTACAGACCAAATTTTCTTTCCGTTTTTTTGCATACATCTCTGGCTGCTTCGTACAAATTACTTCCTCCAAATCACCATGCAAGAAAGCCGTCTTAACGTCCATCTGATGCAATTCCATATAATCTATTGCACTAAGAGACAAAAAAACTCTAACAGTAGGAAAGCAAACCACAGGAGAGAAACTCTCTTCATAATCAATTCCTCCTTCTGGCTAAATCCCTTAGCGACCAATCTAGCTTTATATCTCTCAATTGTATTATCAAGATTCAATTTAAATTTGAAGACCCACTTACAACCGATAGCTTTCCGGTTTGGTGGGAGCTCCACAAGTTCCCAAGTTTGGGCTTCCATAATTGACTTTATCTCGTCATTCGCAGCCGAGATCCAATGATCCTTTTCAGGAACGAAAAAAGCTTCTTGAATAGTAAGCAGCTCCCCTGAGCTTGCAGAAAAAGCACTCTCCACTCGGTCACCTCGAAGGCGGCTACTTTGCCTTCTTCCCCCCGGAAAATCTGACGCGAGATTTGCTGGACCCCTAGTCTGCCGCAAAGGGCGTGGATTGGTAGAAGGATCAGGAGAAAAAGCAGCTCCGGAAAGAGGATCTGATGGCCCAAAGGCATTTGGGAGAGAGGTAGAGGGAGTAGAAGAAGATGGAGTAAAAGGTAGCTGCTCAAGAATGATATACTCTTGTATTTTCTCATTCCTTTTAGCTGCATCCATACTAAAAACATCAACAGATTGACTCTCTTCTTTAATCTGAATATTCCTGGCTGTCTGAAGGCATCCTCTTTGAGGATTATACACTCTATAACCTGCAGATTCATCATAGCCTAAAAAGACACCAGGTACAAATTTTGGACTAAGCTTCCAATTAGGAAGATTATCCAAGATAAATCATTTGCTACCAAAGACTCTAAAATGACCGACATTTGGCTTTCTACCTGTCCACACTTCATAAGGTGTCTTACCCCTAACAGATCGGGTTTCCACTCTATTTCTGATGTAGGAAGCACAATGAAAAGCTTCCCCCCAAAACTTTGGATCCACACCTTTATCAACATCATAGAGCGAGCACATTCAGTCAAAGTACGATTAAGTCTCTCGGCCACACCATTATGTTTCGGTGTGTACGGAGCAGTAAATTCATGAGAGATGCCATTTTCTTTCAAAAAATCAGCAAAGGCATGGGATACATACTCTCCACCATTATCTATCCGCAAAGCAAAAATAGAATTGCCGTGAAGTTTCTCCGCCCAGATTTTGTAGTGCTTAAAGTGAGTGAAGACTTCTCCCTTCTCCTTCATGAAGTATAGGCGACTGTACTAGGAGTAGTCATCTGTAAAAGTGACAAAATAGCTGCTGCCACCAAGAGAGGAAACTTTGGAACGGCCAAAGACATCAGAGTGAATAATACCAAGGAGATCTATGGCTCGGTGATCAAAAACTTGTGGTAGGGGAAGCTTGTGAAGCTTTCCGAGAGCACAACCATCACAAACATGAGACTCTTTTTGACCAAGTTTGACTCCTTCTATCATATCATTGTTTATCATCTTAGTAAGTCTCTCATGACGCACATGACCAAGCCTTTTATGCCACAAAACATTATCACATAGGACATTGGAGTAAGCAAAATCAATTTTATTAGCCAGGTCTATGCGGTACAAAAAGTTTGGGCCGCTAGTTCCTACTAGAGCTACTCTTCAATCCTAACTCCCTATTTTTTTGGCATTTTTCTGGAGAAACTCAAAGCCTTTGCTTTCAACTACAGCTGTAGAAAACATATTTTTCATAAACTTTGGAACATACATCATACAAAGTTCTCTTAACAACCTTTCCATCTATCACACAATCGTGATCTATATTTCCTTTGGCATTTGATTCAAGGGCATAGCCATAAGCATAAAAGATTTGACGTAAAGGAATAGAAGACATCTCCTTAAATCAAGACTTGTTCCAGCACATGTGTGAAGAGCTGTCAGAATCCATTATCCATCCGAGGTCCTTTTCTCCTTCCATCATATCGAGTTTGGCAAGAGCAAAGAACTCTTTGTCATCAGTTTTCAGAAAACTGGTCACATCAGGTGTCTCTTCCTCGGTCTTCTTCTTCTCCAATTCCGTATCCTCCGCTTAAAACGCAACAGTTTTATTCGGAGGTTTTTGGAAAATGGGAGGTCCGCGGTGTCTCCATCCTTTCTGGAAGATATCTGTTTCAAGGGATTTTATATACAAAGGACAAGCTATGAAGGAATGACCATCAGTATAATAATAAACACATTTCTCAAACTAAAGATTATATTGATTCCCTTGATATCTACTTTCCCTCTAAAATTGAGCCGTGAATGCTACAGCTGGTTTTCCAAATCCTAAGACTGTCTGATTAGCCTTTTCTACCAAGATAAACTCTATAGCTGTTTGCAAATTCCAAAGAGGTTTAGACAATTTTTTCATTTCATCTTAGGCTCCTTTATATTCAATAAGAAGCCCCTTTAAGAGAATCATGGCCTGATGATAACAGGAGAAAGTCCCCCTAGAACATGCATTTTTTGACAGTAACATTCGAAACCGATTAGTGTATTCCACCATGCTACCACCTGTGTACTTATACTCATAGATCTGACCAGCAGTTATAATCTCATGCTGGTCACTATCTTTAACATAAGAAGATTTCAATGCATCCCACAATTCTGATGCCTTTGTTACATTTATATATGTCATATGCAATTCTTTTGATATCATAAGCTTCACAAAATGCAAAGCTTGGTCATTTTTTTGATCAAAGCTGGCATCAGATTCTGCTAGGGATCCATTTATCACATCAATAAGTTTCACTTGCTTGAAGTAAGATTTAACCAAATCCGCCCAATACAGATATTCACGTCCATCAAAGACCGAAATTCGTGAAGGCGGGCCCGTGACGTGATGTTTTGAGACAACTGCTGGTACTAAAGATGAAGAAGAGGCAGCAGTAGTCATTGTAGAACAAATCAAGAGAGAAAGCTTCCACAAAAACCGATGGCAAAACAACAACTTTGACAGACAATAACTTCCAATAAAAGAACACTATAATCCTACAAGTCTACCACAATTTAGATAACATACGATGGATCATACACACAAAATTTCACTTAATTCTCCTCACAGATATTTGAGATATTTAGAAATGAAATTACATAAAACTGAGTGTCCAGCTTTCATATCATTTGTTCCTAAACTCCAAAATTTACTAAGTCCTACTTTTATACTGAAGCTATACTAAAATTTACGGAGGCATTCCAACCATACGTCTCACAAAAATATCGTGAGTATACCTGTGTACACAAGGTATGTCTTAAATCACGCATTCTACACTAATCAACTAATTCACTACAGACAAAATTCTGGTTCTAACAAATATTTACACCGACAGTCACATCACGATAATAAAGAAAATTCATCGTGATCTAGTCACGCCTCGTCAACAGTTGTCGGCGGCAGCTGTCAGCCGTCCGATCACCAAATTAGAAACCGTGGATGTGCTCTCAAGAATCATGTGGTCCTTACCGAATGTATGTATGTCCACGGAGGACATACTCAAGCATTTCTTGCAGCAGACGATGCGTGTCTCTAGTTTGACTTAAATGTGAAGTACCAATTTCACTGTCACACTAATTCTAGCAATTACTGAACCGGAGATACCCAAAAATGAACTAAGTCCTGAAGAGCTCTCTCTCCTTCACAACCGAGAAATAGAGAGGACTAAAGCTTTCCAAAAATAACAAAAGACACCACTTGTCAGTTGAATATCTTCCTCTTCGGCTGAACAACCGAAGGTTGTGACCGACGATTTGAAGTATTGTCCTTGGGTAAAATAGCTGAAAAAGTCCGGTCCACTCCCTGCCGGAGTGTGGCCATCTGTGACAGTCGGTTTTGGTATTCCTCTTCCCACCGCTTGGAAATAAGGAATTACTAATTTACCTCGACGATGTCTATGGAACTGGCAAGGAGTTCCGACGGGTAAGAAGTTGTGTAAACAGGAAAACACCCGGAAACCGGAGCATTTGTTTTTCCCCGATTCCATAAGGCCAAAGGTACCACCACCTTGGTCCCTTCCGAAATCTTTGGGTCTCGAACAGTAAACTGCTTTTTCCACACACTTAAATCCAAATAAAGCCTAGTCCAGGTGGCTGTTCCCAGAATTTCAAACTGTTTACCTTCCACCACGAAGAAGGGAAGCTGAATCAGGACTTGTTGGCCCGCGTCATCTGAAAATTCAATTAACATAGCCTTTGTGATCTCGTGAACTGGCTGGTTTCCACTGCTATCCGTGCTGAGACATATGTTGCTTGTGCATATTTCAGGACGGAGTTCTTCCGACATTTGCTGCAAAGCCGAAATATTAATCAGATTTGGGAGTGCTCCCGTATGGACCACTGCGTCTTGGTATCTGTAACAGGGTTACAGAGTTGAGTACTTAAGGGCGAGAGACCAGACTGCTATAGTTGCGGTTGCAGAGAAGCGCAGCTGGGATTCTAGACCAACGCAACATAGCAACATAGCAACTTAGTAGAATAGCATAGCGCAGCATAGCAACGCAGCATGGCAGTATAGCAATGCCGCAGAATGTAGAATTAACTGTATAGTTGTAGAAGGATATTTTGGATAGATCTCAGTTGACCGTGAAGGTCCATGCACAGGTAAGATAAGCTGATCAGCTGGCCAGTCAATCTAACCCCCCAGCAAAAGCACCCTCCTTCAACAGACCTTTCCAGAGCGCAGTACCTCCTCCCACCAATGGCGATTGACCCTTACCTGTCAGCGCCGTGTACTCATCATCCCTACATTGGATCGAAGCTATCCCCGTGATCGAAGCATGGGGCCACGACGTTCTACCACGGAAATGTAGCGCAAGTTCTTCGAGAGTTGGAAAACCCAGATTATAGGCTCAATTAAAACACGTCCACCAAATCCCTTAGTGAACGACCTCAGGAGGCATGGAGAGAGACTTAAGGAGACCGAAGTTAAGACTACCAGATGAGTTTGACACGGCCACACACAAGAACCTTGATGCGTGGCTATTCTCCATTGCGAATTACCTTGAGAATTTCCCTAGCCTGTCGGATTGTGAGAAGATTCATTATGCGGGTGGTCTTCTAAAAGGGGCGGCGGGAGCATGGTGGAGGACGATGGTGGAAAATGATGAGTTACCGCCTGTTTGGACTCTGTTTATTCAACTCCTCCGTGACTCTTGGCAACGCGTTAACACAGTTAAGGCGGCCAAGGATAAGATCGCGATTTTGAAGCAACGTACCTCGGTATTGGAGTACACGCAGCGGTTCTAGGAGTGCAAAGTGCAAATACCCTCGATGACGGAGGACGAAGCCGTGGATCGTTACGTTAAGGGGCTTAAGGCCTCCATTTGGAGGGATGTGGAGAAATGGCTCGCTCGGGAAAGTACGACTCCTAGCCTCTCGGCGATTATCCAATTTGCGGAACGAACCGATTCGGTGGACTTCACCTTCCGTAGATCCTACCACTTTGGGTCGAGTAGCGGCGGGGGAGGTCCATGGGATGATGGTCCAATCCCCATGGAGCTCGGAGCAATTAATGAGGATAAGGAGGTGGTCAACGTGCTGCGGAAGAAGAAGAAGACTATCAAGGCCAAGACCAATGACTTGTCCCTTGAGGAGCTCCAACGGAGGAAGCAAAACGACTTATGTTTCCAGGGCGCTTCCCCGGATCATATGGCCCGAGAATGCCCAAAAAGGAGAGGTCCTAAGAAGGGCAAGCTTAACGTCATGAGGTTAGCTGGTGAAGGGGGAGATCCTTTAATATTTCAAGGTCGGATCAGAGTAAGCGCAGCTAGCTTCATGGTGGACTCCGGCGCATCGGGGAACTTCATCAAGGAGGTGACGGTGAAAAAGTTGAAACTTCCTCTCGTGGTGCTAAAGGATCGTCAGTCTGTGCAATTGGCCGACGGAAGTTCCCTATCCATTACTCATCGTACTCCAAGGTTACGCGTCGGAATTGGGAAATTCCATTGGTTGAACACTCTTCATGTATTACCGCTTGGAGACCATAAAGTAATCTTAGGGAAATCGTGGCTGCAAAGGTAAAACCCGACGATCGATTGGAGAAGTGGCGACATGAGAGTTAGGAAAGGTGAAAAAGAGTTTGAGGTAAAGGTGGGAGTGGCTGGTAAGGGATCGGAAGAGGGACGCCTGCTTTAGGCCTTATAGCTTAAGAGGGCACTCAAGAAGGGGGAGACAATTGGTATGGCGGTCGTCCAACCTATGGAGGAAAGGAAAGAGGGGATTCCGGAAGAATGGAGTAAGAAGGACCCCGAATTTGACTCGAAAGAGAGTGACGACATCGGAAAGACTTCCGTAGAGGCCTTGGAAGTCGTGACAAAACTTCTCGAGGAGTATGTTGACGTCTTTCCCCCGAAGCTTCCAGAAGGCTTACCTCCGAAGTGCGAAGTAGACCATAAGATAGAGCTTGTTCCCAGAGCGGTACCCTCGGCAAATCGAATGAACAAGATGAGCAACACCAAATTGGATGAACTCAAAAATCAACTTGCGGAGTTGGTCGAAGCCGGAGCAATCGAACCGAGCAAGTCACCGTATGGAGCCCTCGTCCTCTTCGTGAATAAGAAAGATGGAGCTTTTCTGATGTGTGTGGATTACCGAGCGCTAAACAAGTTAACGGTGAAAAATGCGCACCCTCTACCGAGGATAGACGAACTATTGGATTGGCTACGAGGTGCTAAATATTTTTCGAAGATAGACCTGCGAAGTGGCTATCACCAAATCAGAATTGCCAAGAAAGATGTGGAAAAGACAACATTTAGGACTCCGTACAGTCATTTCCAATTTCGGGTTATGCACTTCGGATTTACCAACGCACCGGCAACCTCTATGCATTTGATGAATTCCATCTTTTGGCAATATTTGGACGCCTTCGTAATTGTCTTCTTGGACCACATCTTTGTGTATAGCAAGACGTTGGAGGATCACTTGGAGCATCTGCGGACGGTCTTACAAGTCCTTCAGGAGAACAAGTTCTACGCGAAGAGGAGGAAATGTGATTTCTTGAAGGAGAAAATTGAGTTTTTGGGTCATGTGGTGAGCCAGGAATGAATCACAGTGGATCCCAACATCACTAGGGCAGTGAAGGAGTGGCCACACCCGACGAACATTACGGAGTTACAGAGCTTTCTTGGATTATGCTCCTACTATCGCCGTTTTGTGGAAGGTTTTGCAAAAATTGTTGTTCCACTCACATAATTGCTTAAAAATGACGTGCCCTATGAGTGGAAAACGGCGCAAAAGGCAGCCTTTGACACGCTAAAGGAGCGGTTGGTTACCGCCCCTGTGTTAGCTGTCCTTGACCCGGAATTACTTTGGACGATAATCACCGACGCTAGCGATACGGCTATTGGAGCGATCCTTATGCAGGATCAAGGAAAAGGCCTTCTACCCATTGCCTACGACAGTCAGAACTAAAGGCAGCTGAGCTTAACTGGGCCACCTATGAAAAGGAGACAATCGCCATTATTAATGCGCTGGAAGTTTGGAAATGTTACGTTCAAGGGAAGCGGATCACCATCATCACTGATCACCACGCCCTACAGTATCTCCAAACACACCCAAAGTTGTCAAAGAAACAGGTTTGATGGATGACGTTTCTTCAGACTTTCGGACCAGAGTTAACTATTGAATATAAACCAGACAAGACAAACCCGGCGGATGCGCTGTCGAGAATGCAATTCTGTGTCCTCCATTGGACCACAGAATACAGGAAGCCTCTAGATAGTATTTAACTAACCCACTTTAAGCCACAACCACTGCTGCCCAAGAAGGCAAACTGACAATTTGAGTGCACCCCTGTGTAGCCTAGACTCCCTTGAGTCCGTAGAAAAAAGAATCACTGAAAACGGCGAACCAGGCGATAAGTTATAGGGTGGCAAAGATGCCAATTTATACAAACTCTCTGAGAGAGAGGACTATCTACCTAAATTTTCCTAAGTCCTAGTTTTTCCTAATTCCCTCTCACAGCTCCTATCTACTGCCTGTACGAACTAATCACAAAACTGTATAGTACTAGAAAGTACTAATGCCGATGTACTTTCTGTACGGCCTCTGTACGACAAGGCCATAAGTGGACGCGTGTATACTTTCCACTCATCCGTACGTTCCTCGGAATTCCCGCGACCGAATGATGTCTCCCCACGTGGCGCCAGGTGATGCCACGTCACTAAATGCCAAAGTGACCACTCCGGGATTTCGGCGATGATGTGCGCCGTTGGATTATATGCGAAACGTAATCTTGGCCGGAATAAATACTTGCGCGATATTTGTTCCGATGTAGAAATAAAATGCGTGGTATCCGTTTTGAATTAGCGTCGTACGACGTACTTTATAAAACTGTATATATGTACGCCGTAAACAGTTTTAGTTAAATGAACTTTATCCTTTCGAACTAAATATATATCTATCACATACCATAGCACTTAGCATTGGTCCTAGTCTATTAGGATAAAGCTGACCGCTACCGGTCGATTAGACGAACCGCAGGTACCGGGATCAAATCTCTGGTCCGTCAAGTATATTTTTAGTAACCTACTAAAAATAGCTGTCTGTTGAACTAAGGCAGCCATGGATCAACCTCTCTCTCTTTCCTTCAGTGACTACAGCAAGTATGGGGGCTAGAGAGCGGAGGTGGAGGCAGGTTGTCCGTCCTTTTCTTTTTCCTTTTATAAAACCATATTTAAACCTAGAAAATACTCTAGAAATCTATAAATTTCAACACTCCTCTTATTTTCTAGTCTAATTTTAATTTTTCTTTCAACCCGCATTTTTCCCGACAATATTTTAGTTTAGGAGAGGGCACAGGTTTGGTCATCATGTCAGCCACCATTTCTTCATCAGGTCTATACACAAGATTTAGAATTTTATTTTCAACTTTTTCTCTTACGAAGCTTAATCTTATGTCCATATGTTTTGCTTTGAAATGGTGTTTTGGATTGGCTGCAATTGCAATTGCAGCTTGGTTATCGCAAAAGATTTCATGCACTCCCTCTTTCATAAATCCCAGTTCTTGTAACAATGATTTCACCCACATTAGTTCTTTTACAGCAGAACACGACACCATATACTCAGCCTCCATAGTAGACTGAGCAACCACCTTTTGTTGCTTACTGCTCCAACAGCAAGCACCTTCCCCCACATACAAAACATATCCAGAAGTGCATCTTCTCATAGGTGCATCCCCATAACTGGCGTCACTCCAAGTGGTGATATCAGTATGCTCCCCTCCCAAATGCAACCATAACTCTCTAGTTCCCACCAGATATCTCATGACTCTCTTGGCTACCTCCCAATCTCTCTTCCTAGGATCATTAAGACTCCTACTGAGTACTCCAACTGCTGCCGCTATGTCCGGCCTGGTACAGTTCATAAAATAGATTAAGCTTCCTACGACCTGTCTATAAGGAATAGACTTCATGAACTCTCTCTCCTCTAGACTCATCTGATCGTCTAAGATCATCACTCCTCCTTCTACACTCCCATCACTTACTTTTTTCAAGTCCATGGGAGTGGTACAACTGTTAGCATTTTCCATCTGGAATTTCTCAAGCATATTACCTATTGCTTCTTTCTGAGTAAGTCTGATAATCTTCTTCCCTCTATCTCTCTCCATTTGGATCCCCAAAATATATTTTGCCTCCCCTAAATCCTTCATATCAAATCTGCCCCTAAGATCTTTCTTTAGCCTATTGATATTATTTAAAGACTTACTTAACACAAGCAGATCATCCACATAAATTGCAATAAAAATGACACCATTCTCATCTTCAAACATATAGATAGAATGGTCAGAGCTGATCCGGATGTATCCCAGATCGGTGAGAAACTCATCTAGTTTCTTGTTCCACTGTCGCGGAGCCTGTTTCAGTCCATATAAGGACTTTATGAGCCTGCACACTTTGCTCTCTTCTCCTTCTTCCACAAACCCCTCTTGTTGCCTCATAAAAATTTCTTCCTCTAACTCACCATTAAGAAAAGCAGTCTTAATATCCATCTGGTGAATTTCCATGTCTTCCGCTGCGGCCAGACTGAGGAGAATCCTTACCGATGGGAACCGAACAACTGGAGCAAAGGTCTCCTCATAGTCAATCCCCTCTTTTTGGGTGAACCCCTTTGCTACCAATCGAGCCTTATACCTCTCAATTGTATTATCTGGGTTCAGTTTTAGTTTAAATACCCATTTACATCCAATAGGTTTTCTGTCTGGAGGGCAATCCGCTAGTTCCCAAGTATTTGCTTCCATGATAGAAGCCATCTCATCATTTATGGCTCTAATCCATCTTTCTTTCTCTGGACTATTCACTGCCTCTAAGTAAGACTGAGGCTCATCTGGGTGAGATAGCTTAGTTACCTTATGGGCAGCTTGTTTTTCCTGTATCCTTTTGCTGCTCCTCCTTCCTCCCTCAAACTCCGAAGCTGGAATGGATGGAAGTCTTGGATTTCTTCTCACTGTCTCATCGGATCCCCTGTCCATAAAAACCGTATCTTGTCCCGCTTCTTCCATCTCCTCGAAGTCCATAGGAGTATGTGAGGTTTCCGGTGAGTCTCCTGTATCTTCGATCTCCCCTGAATCTGTAATCACAGTTTCACTCATGTCTTTTTCGGGAACGACTGAGTTCTCCTCACTTTCGGACTCAAATCTGATCCTTATCTTCTTTGTATATTTGAAGGGGTCAAATGACTTCCCTTCATCCATGACAACTAAGTGTTTGACCAGAATGATATCTTTCTTTGCTAAGTCATAGACTCTATATCCCTTAACATCCTCATCATATCCCACAAAGTATCCAGGTTTTCCCTTAGCATCTAGTTTCCAGTTTTTCCTATCCGTGTCAAGACTGTAAACTTGGCTACCAAATACTTTAAGGTGTGAGATATCTGGTTTCCTTCCAACCCATCTCTCATAAGGTGTCACTCCCTTTACAGCTGAGGTAAGGACTCTATTTTTAATATAGTTGGCACAGTTCATTGCCTCTGCCCAAAATCTCTTTCCTATTTTCTTGTCTGCCAACATACTACATGCACTATCTCCTAGTGTTCGATTCAACCTCTCAGCTACCCCATTTTGTTCCAGGTTATATGGTACAGTTTTTTGGTGTTGCACTCCCTCATCTCTCAAATATTCCTCAAACTGGTTAGAGGTATATTCCCCCCCATTATCACTCCTTATCCTCTTAATAGGGGTTTCATGTAACTTCTCACTCCAAGCTTTATATTCTTTGAAGTAAGTGGATGCTTCAGACTTATTTTTCAGAAAGTAGACTCTAGAGTATCTAGACCAATCATCAGTTATTGTCATCATAAACCTCTTTCCTCCAACCGAAGGTACTTTTGCAGGTCCCCAAATATCTGTGTGGACCAAATCTAACACTTTCTCACCTCTATATGTGGCGGCTTTGGGAAAGGGAAGTCTGTGAGCCTTACCTTGAGCACAACCACTACAATCATCCATTATTTCATTATCCCCAAACTGAATGCCATCTACTACCCCAAGCTTTTTCATTTCCCTTAACCTATCAAAATGCACATGCCCCAAACGCTTATGCCAAATCATCACCTTAGGAACACCAACATAGTAAGCATTCTTCTTTTCATTACTCAAGTTAAGCCTAAACATTCCTTGGCTACCCTTATCTGCTGTGAAGTAAACTTCATTCCCATACTTAGCTGTAAAGACTCCCTTCCTGGTGAGGGTATCAAACTCTTTGTCATCTAACACAGACGTAGAGACAAGATTTTTACTCAACTGAGGAATGTAAAGTACATCTGAGAATGTAAGTATAGAGGTCTTACCCTCCACTAAGACTTTCAGATCTACTGATCCCACTAGATCTGTAGTAACCACTCTCCCATCCCCATACTCTATCTCTACAGTAGGAATCTTTCGTAGCTTAGTGAAGAGTTCTTTATCACGGCACATATGCATGGATGCACCTGAGTCGATGATCCATCCTTCCTGTGGAGCTTCCCGAATTGCTCCAAGGGCACACTTCTGCCTCCGAGGGATCTCCTTCTCCTCCAGACTCTCGTCAAGAAGAAGCTTCCCATCCTCCTCAGATGACTCATCCTCGATTTCTCCTGACACTTTTGTAACCACAAGTGCCTTTTTCTTCCCTCCGGAAGAACCCCCTCCACGGTTTTCTTGGAGCCTCAGCTCTGACAACTTGACACAATCTGCAATAAAGTGTCCCGGCTTTTTGCAATAATGACAAAGACCCTTTGGGGGCCTCTGTCCCCCAGAATTATCTCTTTCCCCTCTATAAGGTTTCTTCGGATCCTTCCCCCATCGGTCCCCTCCTGCTGCTAGAGCTTGAATGCTCTTTCCTCCTCTCCTAATCTCCATTGTGTTTTCCTGCACAAGTATCATCCTGACTACTGTGTTCCATTTCCATGAACTATCAGGCATTCCCTGTACTCAGTACACTATGTTTTCGAACTCATCTGGTAATTTCATGATAAGGGTGTTAACTTTCATTTTCATTGTACCTGTCCACCCGGCACTTTCCATTTCCATATACAAACAAGAAAGATCATTACAGTAATCTAACATCTTTCCTCCTTTGTAAGTGTAACTCAATAGCTTTTGCTCAGCCAACTGGAGCTCCTGAATAGTTCCAGCTCTATAAATCTCCACCAAACTCTCCCACAATTCCTCTGCCTTGTAAATGTGAAGATGAGGAGTGGCCAAACCTTGAGTGAGGTGCCTCAAAATGAAGTTCTTGGCAGCCATGTTTACATCCTCCCACATTTGAGTATCGTTCTCCACGGTCTTCACAATTGCCGCTCCCGATACTGTGGCAATAGGAGTAAGGGGTGTCTCCTTCCCTTTCCCCTTTTCGGACACACTGCTGTCCCCATCATCTGCCTCCTCCGCCGAGGCAGCCGTTGTTGCAGGAAACCTTACTCCCCCAAATCCTGGTGGAGTTCCTGAAGGTGGACGTTTCACTTGTCCACTGACGATACCCCAGTATCGTTTTTCACACAAAGCTCCCATCATCATGGCTTCCCAATAGATGAACCCAGATCCATTGAAGGTGGGCACCCTAGAGGGTGGGCCCATATCCTGCAATTCTGTGTCCTCCATTGGACCACAGAATACAGGAAGCCTCTAGATAGTATTTAACTAACCCACTTTAAGCCACAACCACTACTGCCCAAGAAGGCAAACTGACAATTTGACTGCACCCCTGTGTAGCCTAGACTCCCTTGAGTCCGTAGAAAAAAGAATCACTGAAAACGACCAACCAGGCGATAAGTTATAGGGTGGCAAAGATGCCAATTTATACAAACTCTCTGAGAGAGAGGACTATCTACCTAAATTTTCCTAAGTCCTAGTTTTTCCTAATTCCCTCTCACAGCTCCTATCTACTGCCTGTACGAACTAATCACAAAACTGTATAGTACTAGAAAGTACTACTGCCGATGTACTTTCTGTACGGCCTCTGTACGACAAGGCCATAAGTGGACGCGTGTATACTTTCCACTCATCCGTACGTTCCTCGGAATTCCCGCGACCGAATGATGTCTCCCCACGTGGCGCCAGGTGATGCCACGTCACTAAATGCCAAAGTGACCACTCCGGGATTTCGGCGATGATGTGCGCCGTTGGATTATATGCGAAACGTAATCTTGGCCGGAATAAATACTTGCGCGATATTTGTTCCGATGTAGAAATAAAATGCGTGGTATCCGTTTTGAATTAGCGTCGTACGACGTACTTTATAAAACTGTATATATGTACGCCGTAAACAGTTTTAGTTAAATGAACTTTATCCTTTCGAACTAAATATATATCTATCACATACCATAGCACTTAGCATTGGTCCTAGTCTATTAGGATAAAGCTGACCGCTACCGGTCGATTAGACGAACCGCAGGTACCGGGATCAAATCTCTGGTCCGTCAAGTATATTTTTAGTAACCTACTAAAAATAGCTGTCTGTTGAACTAAGGCAGCCATGGATCAACCTCTCTCTCTTTCCTTCAGTGACTACAGCAAGTATGGGGGCTAGAGAGCGGAGGTGGAGGCAGGTTGTCCGTCCTTTTCTTTTTCCTTTTATAAAACCATATTTAAACCTAGAAAATACTCTAGAAATCTATAAATTTCAACAGAGAAGTCTCAGAGTAGCTGCGCCAGTGACGGAGCAACAATCGCAAGCATCGCAGGATAGAAATGTAAGCGCTGTGAAAAAGAACATCGCAGTGTAGGACAAAGCGCAGGATCCGGAACTCAGCGCAGTGACCAGTACGGTACAGGTGGACGACCAGTGGTTAAGTAGGATTAAGGCCGCATATGACGAAGACGAGGCAATCAAGGAACATGTAAAACGGAAGGTATTAGTTCGAACCGCCAATGATATGTGGCGGTACAGACCAAGTTAGACAACTAGACTTTACGTTCCGACAAACCAGGAGTTACGTCACTCGCTACTTAAAATGCGTCATGACGAGCCGCTTAGTGGACATTTCGGGCGGGATAAAACAACTACACGTTTCGCTGAGGCGTGTTATTGGCCGAGCATGACTCGAGACATTGTGGAGTATGTCCAGACGTGTGACTCCTGTAACAAAAATAATTCGGAATCGGGTCACCACGGTCTGTTATAACCCCTTCCGATACCATCTTTTCTTTGGGAGGCGATTTCGATCGACTTCATCGTTGCTCTTCCGTTGACTCGGGATGGCTATGACTCCATCTTCGTGGTCGTGGATTATTTGACGAAAATGGCCCATTTCCTACCCACGACAACCACAGCCAGAGCGCGTGATGTGGCAGACTTATTCTTTCGGGAGATATTTCGCCATCACGGACTCCCGAAGATGATCGTCAGCGACTGTGATAGAAAGTTTGTGAGCCACTTTTGGAGAAGTCTGTTCGAGCTGTGTGGAATGCAGTTGGCCATGTCCACAGCTTATCACCCTCAGACCGATGGTCAGACCGAAAGAGTGAATCAGACTTTGGAGGAGGCTTTGCGGGCTTATGTATCGGTACACCAAACGGATAGGGTGAACCATTTGACGGCAATTGTGGTGGAGTTTAATAGTGCGGTGCACTCGTCCACGAATACGACGCCATTTTCTCTCAATGGACGACAACCCACCCTTTCCCAAAATTTATTGGCAGCGGACTGCCCTACACGCGCAGCTCTAGATTTTTCCAAAACGCTGCACGGGAATCTGGAGAAGGCAGCGAAGACGCTCTAGCTTGCAAAAGATCGTCAAGAGTCGCAAGCCCGCGCACACCGGAATGACATTCTGTTTAATATGGGTGATAAAGTTCGCCTTAATATGGTAAAGATGTCGTTACCGGGTGACCTCTCCAAGAAATTGGCACTGAGATTTACACTCCCGTTCTCTGTTCTTTCAAGGGTTGGAGAGGTGGCCTATAAGTTGGATATACTGAGGAACTAGCATATTCACAATGTTTTCCATGTTTCCGTTCTCAAACCGTTTCGCGACGCCGATTTGATTTTTCTTAATCGACGGCGCAGTACCCCTTTACCGCGCATTCAGGGTACATCGGACGTGTCCGAGGTGGAGGAGATCCTTCAGTCGCGTTGCTCTCGACATTCTGACTCCACCCAATATTTGGTGCGTTGGAAGGGCTACGGAGTTGAAGATGATTCTTGGGTAGACGAGGAGGATCTGCATTCGCCTAAATTGCTGCGCCGGTTTACGGAGAGTGTGGAGACTCGGCTTAACCAGAAGGGCAATCGCAACGGACACAATAAAACAATGAATCGCAGTATCGCAACCATCGCGATCATATGGGGGATGTGGCAAAAAAACGTTGCGGCGAAGTTAACAGACCGCAGGGTTATGGTTGCAGAGCCACCGAAGCGCATCATAGTTGCAGTGCCGTCAGAGAATCGCAGCGCCATCGCTGCGCAGACAGGAAATCGCAACGGCTTTGTTGTGTTTCACCACATTGGTGACGATGAACCCTTGGTTTCGTCGCAGCAACGCAGGTTACTAAATGTTGGACGCTGCGATACTCTCGCACGCTGCGACGCTTGAAAGACTCCAATCATGAAATCCTCAACCCTCTCTGATAAAGCCGCCATTGGCCCTCGCGACCAACCCAGTCAAGGCAATTTGGAGAGCGTCTCGCTCCGCACAGCCAACTTACCTTCCCTTCTCAAATTAACTGAATTGTCCTGCACGACAACATCCATGGCGTCGTCGTCCTCTCCACCACGGAAACAGAGAAGATTTGTACGGGTAGGGCAAGAAGATATACCTCGCCCGGACAGATTATTAATGGCGGCGGAGGTAATGGTAGAGGCAGACCGGAGGAGGGAGATGGAAGTAAGGCCGGAGTTTGGGGAGACAGCCAGTAGCGAGGCAGGGCCTGCGGAGACTAGTGGATGAGAAGGGTCAGAAAATTCACAGGACCCTGAATACAACCCACTTTAGCTAAGGGACCAGAAGGATGAGGAGGATCATGAGATCTCGGACGTTGAGGAGCCGGAGCGGGAACCCACACCTCTGCCAATTGACGAGCGTTCCTCTGATCTGGTGGTGATGAAGGACCCCGATAAGGAGAGCACCACAGATGAACAGTCTTCAGAAAGCACGGTAAAGAAGGCAAAAGCGCAGTACCCCAGCGGAGACGATGTATTTCTCTTTCGAGGGGATCAAGGGGACACGGACGAGGAGAGTATAAAAAGAGAGGAAATTCCCGATTACCTTTTTTCACTCCCTACCAACACCCGCCATCCGGACCTCACCTTCAGCTTCGCTAAGCGCTTTTATTGGGATCCTTTGGAGTGGCCGGAAGTGGCGCACCGGAAAACCTGGGGACCCCATTAAAATCCCAGCCGATGTGGCGTCACACCCGGCGTGGAACTTCATGAGAACAAAGGACCTTGGGAATAACCATAAGGGTTATGTGGAATTAAACCCTCGTGCCCTGCCGTTTGTGGAGGTAGTTGTAGACAACTATCGGTACAGGGTGGATGTTCTCGGGTTACTCCGCCATTATCACCCGTGGGATGTCCGTCTTCATGACATCATTTCTCGGGCGGAGGTCACACCCGAGATACGGGCACTCAAGCTGGCCTGAAAGAACGTTCTCTAGCGGGCCCGAGCTGCTAAGAAACATGTTTCCTTCAAATTAAGGAAGGTTCCTCGGTGAGAGCAGACCGACGAAGTGGCAGAAAGTGCACACCACGTTGAGGAACCCGAGTCCCCTCAAGTTCCGGTACCCGAAAAATATGTAGCGGGGGCCGTTTCGCCACCACCCGCACCACCAGCAACAGTACAAGAGGAAGGGGAGGACCGAATTCGGGAGCGAATCACTCGGGGACGATTGGCGGGAGCTGATCATCATATCACGCTGCTGGAGACTCCATGTGAGCAGCTCCAAAATCAACTTGACTTTCTGCGACAAGAATTCGAGGAGTACCGAGACGAGACATACGGCATACTCCGTCAACTTCAATTTCCTTGAGTGAGTTAGGTTCAGTGGAACGCTGAATCCTTAGTGGGAGGCACTGTAACAGAGTTACAGAGTTGAGAACTTAAGGGCGAGAGACCAGACTGCTATAGTTGCGGTTGCAGAGCAGCGCAGCTGGGATTCTAGACCAGCGCAACATAGCAGCATAGCAACTTAGTATTATAGCATAGCGGAGCATAGCAACGCAGCGTGGCAGTATAGCAACGCCGCAGAATGTAGAATTAACTATATAGTTGTAGAAGGATATTTTGGATAGATCGCAGTTGACCGTGAAGGTCCACGTGTACACTTGTACAGTATTAGGTTGACTAACAGCTAGTTAGTTTAAATAGTGGAGCAGACGTAGTAAAAAGATAGACCTTTTGAGTAAACCTTTGCAGTGATTTGTCAACTTGAATCTTCCTCCCGATTAATAAAGCTTGACCTTTATCTGTGAGTGTTGTGTACTCTTGCTGTTGCTACGGGGAGATCCTTGGAGTCTTTCTGCTGTGCATTATAGTGTGTTGTGGGTTACTATTATTTCGTCCCTTTTACAGTATCCCCCGTATCGATTAAGTTTAAAGTTGCCAGTTTGGTTGAGGATAAGCGCCACCGATAATGTCTTATAATCCTTATCCATCATAGGGGTTTTGGGTTCTGTAGATAAGAAGACGGATCAGGGCTCATCTACCTAAATTTCCTTCTCCCGTCTTAAGTGTATTTCCTCTTCTAGTGCCTGCATGAGGATATCTTCGGGCA
Organism: Zygnema cylindricum; assembly: GCA_037447655.1. Classification (NCBI taxonomy): domain Eukaryota; kingdom Viridiplantae; phylum Streptophyta; class Zygnematophyceae; order Zygnematales; family Zygnemataceae; genus Zygnema; species Zygnema cylindricum. The sequence goes on along the minus strand of JBBHKE010000719.1, from coordinate 175,760 downwards.
GGTTATGGGACGAGGCCAAAGTCTTTACATGAGTAAGGGTGTAGGAAATGAGGTGCCTTACAAGCATAACCGCTTGTTTAGAGGAAAAAGGTTCGGTGTGAGGGGTTGAAATGGTGGAACCTGGTTCCTCCGATTTCCCCTATTCCCCCCCCCTTGCTTCCTCACTCTCTTTGTCTGAATCCGGTGCGGAAGGTGTTCTTGGTGTATCGTCTGCCGGGTGTTCAGCTATGTATCTTTCGAAATAATCATGGTGGCTCCTTCTCTCGTCTTCCAATGCCTCCTTTTTGAGCTTCCGCTGTTTATCTGTTGGGTAATTTTTGAAACCGTGGGGCAGTCTCTTGGTGTCAAGGAGTGGTGGATTGGTAGGTTTTATTCCAAGACTGATGTCGTGGTTCAGAATTACCTTCCGTGGAAAGAAAGACAATGGTCATGTGACTTTCCGGTTATGGTCCGCTTAGGCTTGTTTCTGCTTGTCTTTCCTTTGCTCCGAGGTGGAATTGCGAAGCTCTCTTCGACTGTCCCCCATGCCCACGTTCCATGCCTTAGACAGAAAATTTGCGCGCATAATAGGCCTTGGGTGGTTCGAGATCCCAACCCATTACATCGTCATCATCCTCACCCGCTGTGGTCTGTTGTTCAAGGTCCACAAGATTTTGCAATATCTTTTGATTTTGTTTTTGGAGTATTTGTGCGGCCGTCAAAACAGGGTTTATGGAGGAGGATCCGATGTAAAGGGCAGCCAATTCTGCTGCCATTACGGCCAATTACTGACTTTGCTGTTGGATGATCCTTTCCGGTGTAAGTTTTGGTTGCAATAACGACGTTCGTCTTGGCACTTCATTCGTGGCCGGGATACGACGCCCCCATGGGTAGAGGAGTTAAAGAGGGAGAGGGTTCACTGCGGTTTCTCCTTCTTCTGTAAACAAAGCGAAATGCATCATTTCCTTTAGTACTCCATTTTTGCGAAAACATTGTTCCTCCTGGTGTCCCATGAAGCCGCATGTTACACACCTAGAACCTTCGGTAGTGTATTTCCCCCGTAGCTCATTCAACACCCTAGTATCATCAAATTTCGGAATTTTGATATGCCTCAAATGTGACTGAGACTGTTGAAATTAAAGGTATTTTTTAGGATATTTAATTGATTTAAGTAGGAGCAGGAAAAAGCAAAGGCAGCATGCTTCTAGCTTCTCTCTCTAGCCTCCATACTTGTCGTAGTCACTGAAGGCTAGAGAGGAAGCTAGAGCCATGGCTGCTAATGCTCCTTCTAGAGTCAGAAGGCAGATCCTTGGTAAACTTACCAAAAAGAATTGACGGACCCAGGATTTGACCCTGGTTCCTACCGTCCCTCAAAGTAGCCGTTAGTCTTACCCTGTAGTCTAAGACGAGTGCTGAAGTATATTGGGTACGATAACTACTTAAACTTGACAAAATAGAGAAGTTCGGTTTACTAACAAACAGACCACTATCACACAGACACAGTTAAATAGAATTACACCAAAAAGTACTGTTTGTATTTTAACGGCTATAAGTTAAGGTCGACATCAATCTAACGGCGGAGAAAGAAGCCGGCATCGCGGAATGGTCGTTTTGGCGGTTGGCGGTCATAGCCACACCGGTTGACACGTGGCAGCATGACATTGGATTACTGCATCTCCGGGACATATTATGGCGAACAAGGAAATGGCAAGCGTCGTCTTTCTGGCCATGTCGTACAATGGTCGTACAGAAAGTACTCCGGACCAAGTACCTTTTTGTATTATACACTCAATTGATTAGCTCCGTACATCAGTAGTAGAGGATGTAAAAAGGGGTTTAGGACTTATAAAATTATAGGTAGCTGCCTCTCTCTCAGAGTGCTCTTGTATAAAAAGGTCATCTTTGACCATTGATAATAAACTGCTCAAGGGAGCAAATTCAAGGATTCTTTTTGTGGAAGACTTAGGGGTGTCAGCTCTTCTAAGGGGTGCACTTTGGTCAGTTTGTATACTATCTGGGTGTTAGCTATATTTGTATAATGACAAAGGGGTTGAGGTCATCCTAGAGGCTTCTGGTAAGCTGCGTGCTCTTAGTACCAATTGAGGTCACAGAGTTTTAGGTTATGGGCCCACCCTCTAGGGTGCCCATATTCAATGGGACTGGGTTCATCTACTGGGAAAGTATGATGATAAGAGCCCTATGTGAGAAAAGATTTTGGGGAATAGTGAGTGGGCGAGTGAATCACCCATCCGGTTCTGCTATCCCTCCAGGGTTTGCAGGGAGCAGATTTTGGTATGAAACCAAATCCACCACCATCAGAGGACTCAGAGGATAGAGACAGTGTCGTGATGGAAAAAGGGAAAGAAAAAGAGAAAACTACAACTATAGTAACCGGATCTGCTTTCATGTCTCCTATTCCGAGGAATGAGGACAATGACATCGATACCTGGGACTAGAACAACATGGCGGCCAAGCACTTTGTCCTCCGTCATCTCACAGAAGGACTCGCAGGTCCTCATTTGCAGGTGGAAAGAACATGGGATCTGTGGGATGCGCTTATATAGATGTACCGTAGCGGTACTATTCAGGAACATAAGCTAGCGGATCAAAGGATTAATGGATACTTTCACAAAAGAGAGAAGATGCTCGATATCTGCAATGAGCTAGCTATACTCTTCATGGAGTTAGAATGTGCCGGAAAAGTAGAAACCGAGAAGGCAAAGGTTCACTTCTTACTCATGAAACTCCTCGATGAGTATGAGAACATTGTGAACTGGGTACAGGATCTGCCAGACTCCAAGTGGATATGGAATTTGGTAGTTGGCATGATCCTCGTACGAGAGAACACAATCGAAATCTGGAGGGGAGTTAAGAATGGACAAGCCTTGGCGGCCGGAGCAAGTTGGAGAAACAAAGAATCACGGAAACCCCTTGGAAGTCATGGAGGAAAAGATCAAAAAAATCACTCCGATGAGTCCGGAATAAGAGGACCCAAGGGGCTTTGTCATGTCTACAAGAAACCCGGGCATTACATGGCGGAATGTACCAAACTGACCAAACTTAGGATAAAGGAGCGGCACACCGAGGGTCAGCCACGAGGGAAGAAAATGGCACTTGTCACGCAGGTACTCGAGGAGGAATCCGACGAGGAGGACGACGAACTTCTTTTGGATGAGGATTTGGAGGCAAAGACAGTAGTTCAAATCCCACGAAAGCAGAATTGTGCTTTCGGTGGACTGAAAGGTGAAGGAGGCTGGATTGTGGATTCAGGTGCATCCATGCACATGTGCAAGGATAAGCATCTATTTACTAAGCTGAGAAAGATCCTTACAATAGAGATTGAATATGGGGATGGGAGGGTAGTGACCACTACTTATGTAGGATCGGTAGATGTGAAAGTCATAGTGGAGGGAAAAACCTCAATAGTTACATTCTCGAATGTATTGTTTATTTCGGAGTTAAACAAAAACCTTATCTCTACATCTGTATTAGATGATAAAGGATTTGAAACTAGCAACAGAAAAAGAGTCTTTACAGCTAGCTTTGAGGAAGATGTGTGTTTCACCGCTGAGAAAGGTAGCCAAGGAATGTTCAGGCTTGCTTTAAGTAATGAAAAACTCAAACTTTACTATGGTGGTGTCAATGATATTATGTTGTGGCATAAGAGACTTGGGCATGTGAATCTAGAAAAGTTAAAAGAAATGAAAAATTTGGGAGTGTTGAAAAGAGGTAATTAATAGTTCACTTCCCTATTTTAGTTTTGTTTTAAAGAAAGAGAGTGAGGATCAAAGGCGCGCCATGGCTGCCGCCATATTTAGAAAGTGGCAGTTTTTCCAGTTAAGGGTATTTTGGCTAAAATGATGCCTAGGACTAGATTTTAACCTGTGACCTCTAAATTCTTTGTAGCCTATCGCCTTAACCATTAAAGCGTTACGAAACGATACACGTGACAGGTTTCATAAATATATAAATATTAACGAAACAGCTAATTTCCAGCAGACTAACCAAAATGAGCAATTTCTGCATGTACGCAAATCTGAACCGTGTAAAATATGTTTTGATCGGACGGCAGGCATTAAAGCCGCCACGCGAAGTGAGCTTTTCGGCGGCATACGGATATAGCGTCACGCGGTGCCACGTGGCGCCACATTATTTGATACCGGAGAAGATGGGAGGAGGAACCATGGCTTCCGATATGATAGGTGTCACCTTGTAGACCTTGTGGTACAATAGTTGTACAATAAGTACATCGCCCATTGTACCTTCTTGTACTTTATAGTGTTCCTATTGGACTAGGGTTTAATAGTAGGTAGTCGTGAGTAGGCAGACCGAGACTTAGTAATATTTAGGTACCTCTCTCTCTAAGAGAGCTTGTAACTATAAAGGTCATCTTTGACCAGCCATAACTTACTGCTCGGGTGAGCAAATTCAGTGATTATTTTTGCGTTTGACTCAGGGGAGTCTTTTTTTCACAAGGGTGAGAGTGGTCAGAATATTTGTGTGCCTGGGCGGCGCTTATTCAGCGGGAAAGTAGAAGGGGCAAATATTATCCTAGAGGCTTTACATAGGCTGCTCATTCTGTGGGTCAATGGAGACCACAGAATTTCAGGTTATGGGCCCACCCTCTAGGGTGCCCATATTTGATGGATCAGACTTTCTTTATTGGGAAATGATGATGGAGGGAGAACTATTTGAGAAGCATTTATGGGGCATAGTGTCTGGACAAATTCGATGCCCACCTCCACCTGGGTTTGGAGGGACACGTTTTTCTGGCACCTCCGCCTCTACAGTTGGTAGAACAGCTACCACCATCACCGAGGATGAAGATGAGGAAGGAGAAGAGATTGTCATGGAAGGAGAAAAGGAAAGAGTTGCAACTCAAGTAATACCATTGCCGAAGGTGATACCGGCAGCAGCACCACCAGCAACAACGACAAGGGTTCAGACCGAAAGATCAGAGTCTGAAAAGTGGAACTACAAAGACAAGGTTGCTAAGCTCTTAATACTTAAAAGTGTAGCAAAGGGCATTGCCATTCCTCTTATGCATGTCAAATCTTCATCTCAGATTTGGATATCACTAGTTAACAAATATAAGAGTGGATCATTGCAGCAGCAACAGTTGGCAGAAAATAAGATTGCAGCTTATACTTATAAGGGAGGAAGTATGGATAATTATTGCAATGATTTAGGAGCATTGTTTGGAGAGTTAGAGAGTGCAGGCAACTCATGGTCTGAGAGACAAAGAGTGAACACATTAATGATGAAACTACCTGAAGAGTATGAGAATATCATTAACCGATTGCAGGACATAGGAGATAGCAATTGGAATTGGGATGACACTGTGGGAATGATTTTAGTGAAAGAAAGCACCATAGAGCTTAGGAGAGGGAGTCCAAGTGTTCAAGCATTGTCTGCAGGAGCTGATTGGCGGAAGCGTGATGAGGAGAGAGGGAAAGATCCTTATCGAAACTTTGGTGGAAGAGGACAAGGAGGTGGCAGATTTGATAGACATGGGAGAGGAACTTCTCGAGGAGGATTATGTCACTTCTGCAAGAAACTGGGACACTATATGGCAGATTGTGTCAGACTTGCAGATCTTCGACTGAAAGATGGTCAAGGAACCTCAAAGGACGGAGGAAAGAAAAAGGCTTTCCTGACTCAAGTTCTTGATGAGGAAGTGGAAGAAAAAACTGAACCTGAAGAGGAGCTTGAGGAGCTTCTCCTTAATCCGAAAAACACTGAAAAGCATGTCGACATTCCACGGAGACAAAAGTGTGCTTTCGGAGGTAAGAGGGATCCACCCGAGGATGGGTGGATCATAGACTCAGGGGCTTCAATGCATATGTGCAAAGATAAGCGGTGGTTCACTAAACTGAGAAAGATCCCAACAGTTGAGATAGAGTACGGAGATGGTAGAGTAGAAACCACAAGTCTTGTTGGAACTGTTGACTTGAAGGTTCTAGTTGATGGAAAGGCCTCAATTGTAACACTCTCAGACGTTCTTTACATTCCACAACTTAGCAAGAACCTAGTCTCAACAGCTGTCCTAGATGAAAAGGAGTTTGAAATAGGAACTAGGAAAGGAATCTTCACAGCAAGCTTTGATAATGAGGTTTATTTCATAGCTGAGAAGGGCAGTCAAGGAATGTTCAGAATTGTACTTTGCAATGAAAAGAGTGTTCTCTACTCGTGTGCAAGTGAGATGATGCTTTGGCATAAAAGGTTGGGGCATGTGCATCTCGATAGATTAAAGAAAATGAAGAAAAATTGAATAGTGGAGGGTATTACTTTTGAAGATGATGAGACCTTTGATGATTGTAGTGGATGTGCCCAAGGGAAGATTCATAGACTTCCATTTCCAAAGGCAACCACATTTAGGAGAGAGAAAGTATTAGATCTAGTTCACACTGATGTTTTGGGACCTGCTAGGTATGCTTTACATGGGGGGAAGAGATGGATGTTAACTATCACAGAACATTGTTCTAGATACACGAAGGTATACTTTCTCAGACATAAGTCAGAGGTATTAAGATGTTTCAAAGAGTATAAAGTATGGAGTGAAAATCTACATGAAACCTCAATAAAAGAGATAAGAAGTGATAATGGGAAAGAATACACCTCAAGGGATTTTGAAGAATATCTTAAAGAAGAAGGAATTCATCATGAGAAAACTGTTCCCTATAATCCGGAACAAAATGGAGTAGCAGAAAGAGTGAATAGAACTTTAGGAGATATGTCCAGAAGTATGTTAAGTGATAAGAGGATAGGGCTGCAGTTTTGGGCTGAGTCTATGAACTATGCTAATTTCATCAAAAATAGAGTCATAACTTCAGCAAATAAGGAGGAAACTCCGTATGAGAGGTGGACAGGTAGAAAGCCTGATTTGTCTAGTTTGAGAGTGTTCGGAAGTCAAGTCTACAGTTTGGATTCCGATAAGACTAAATGGAAGTTAGAGGGAAGAGGGAAACCAGGATATCTTGTAGGATATGATGAGAGCACAAAAGGATACCGAGTGTATGACTTGAAAAAGAGAGATATAATTTTGGTAAAACACATAGTGGTGATGAATGAAGAGAAGTCCATTGATCCATTCAAATATAATAAAGAAGTCAAAATCAGATTTGAAACGGATCAGTTTTCTGACTTTGACTTTGAAAATGAAGAGAAGGAAGAGGGAGAAAAAGAAAGATCTGCAGATCTACCAAAGGAGAAAGAGGAAAGGACAACATCCGAGGCAACGCCACAATACGAAGTGGAAACCGATGAGGAACTTGATGAGACATTGGAATTGGAAGATAGGGAAGCTGAAAATTTCCCAAAACGAAACCCAAGGATGCCTTCCATACCGGCGTCCGATTTTGAAGGGGGAAGAAGAAGTAGTAAACGACTTCAAGAAAGACAAGTAAATAACCAGCTCACAAAGATGTCTCACCCAGATGAACCTCAAACATACTTAGAGGCCATAAACACTCCAGAAAGTAGCCGGTGGATCACAGCTATAAATGAAGAAATGGCCTCTATCATGGAAGCCAATACATGGGAGTTAGTAGATTGTCCACCGGACCGAAAACCGATCGGATGTAAGTGGGTGTTTAAACTTAAATTAAACCCGGATAATACCATTGAGAGGTACAAAGCTAGGTTAGTTGCAAAAGGTTATACACAGAAAGAGGGGATAGACTACGAAGAAACCTTTGCACCTATAGTCAGATTTCCTTCTGATAGAATCCTTTTAAGTATAGCCGCAGCGGAGGATTTGGAAATCCACCAGATGGATATTAAAACTGCCTTTTTGCACGGAGAGTTGGAAGAAGAAATTTACATGAGGCAACCGGAAGGATTCGTGGAAAGTGAGGAAGAAAACAAAGTTTGCAAACTGATAAAATCACTCTTTGGGCTTAAGCAAGCCCCGCGACAATGGAATATAAAGCTCGACGAATTTCTGACCGGTTTGGGGTATATCAGAATTAGTTCAGATCACTCTATATATTTATTTGAAGATGAGAATGGAGTGATATTTATTGCTATTTATGTGGATGATTTGTTGGTCTTAAGCAAGTCCTTAGATAAAATTAACAAACTAAAACGGGATCTTAGAAGCAGTTTTGATATGAAAGATCTTGGCGAAGCAAAGTACATTTTGGGAATTCAGATGGAACAAGATAGAGGGAATAGAATTATAAGACTCACTCAAAAAGAAGCAATCGGTAATATGCTAGAAAAATTTCAAATGGAGAAAGCAAACGGATGTACTACTCCCATGGATTTGAAGAAAGTGAGTGAGGGAGTGAAGAGGGAGGAATATTCATCATTAATGATGAGATGGACGAGATAGAAAGAAAATTTATAGAAAATATCCCTTATCGGCAGATTGTAGGCAGTTTAATTTATTTTATGAACTGTACCCGTCCAGATATAGCTGCAGCTGTAGGTGTCCTTAGTAGAAATCTAAATAACCAAGAAAGAGAGATTGGGAGGCTGCCAAAAGGGTGATGAGGTATCTGGTGGGGACAAGGGAATTATGGTTGCATTTGGGAGGGTAGCACACTGACATCACCACTTGGAGTGATGCCAGTTATGGAGATGTGCCTTTAAGGAGGTGTACGACTGGATATGTGTTTCAAATTGGATCCGGTGCATGTTGTTGGAGTAGCAAGCAACAAAAAGTAGTTGCTCAGTCCACTATGGAGGCTGAATACATGGCTTCCTGTGCTGCCACCAAAGAATTAATGTGTGTTAAATCTCTTCTTGAAGAACTTGGGTTCATGAAGTCTGGAACTCAAAATGTTTTTTGTGATAATCAAGCTGCTATATCGATTGCAGCTAATCCGAAACATCACTTCAAAGCTAAGCATATGGATATTAGACTAAGCTTTGTCAGAGAGAAGGTAGAAAATAAAATTATTAAACTGGTTCATAAAACTGATAGAGAAATGATTGCAGACATGATGACAAAAGCAGTGCCTTCCCCTAAGTTGATTTATTGCAGAGAAAACTGTGGATTAAAATTGAAAAGTGACTAGAAATTAAGGGGAGTGTTGAAAAGAGGTAATTAATAGTTCACTTCCCTATTTTAGTTTTGTTTTAAAGAAAGAGAGTGAGGATCAAAGGCGCGCCATGGCTGCCGCCATATTTAGAAAGTGGCAGTTTTTCCAGTTAAGGGTATTTTGGCTAAAATGATGCCTAGGACTAGATTTTAACCTGTGACCTCCCCCACTCTCTCTCCCTCTCCCTCTCCCTCTCCCTCTCTCAGGCTGCCTTGTCCCTCACAACAACAAAAATTCCTCGGGCTATTACCTAATCCAAAACCTTTGGTGGGAATATTACAAGCCTTGGAATGGGCCCTATGACTTCTATTTACCAAATAATGCGAGTGCTGCCACCAATTGCCAAAAAACTTGCGTTCAATACAACCCTGTTGGGTTCGCACTTGCTGTGTCTCTTTTCACAAAGCAAATCGTTTTTTGCAAATGTCTTTCGGATAGACTCGTTTTGTCCGACTTAGTTCCCTTTCCTAAAGATGACTATTTGAGTACGGCGATTTATTCGACGATTTGTCCGAAACCCAATTCACCGCCGCCTCCGATGGTTCGCGGTAGGAATAATGTAAGAAAATAGTTAATAATTTTTGTTTTGTGGGTCGACTTTTGTGTGTTTTTTGTTAATTTGTTTTGTTTGTTTCTAATTTTGTGTAGTTCTTTTTGTGCGTGGGTGGGTGGGTGGGTGGGTCTTTGATTTTATTATTTTTTTTCCCCTATTGTTTTTTTTCTTTTTGGTCCCGATAAGTCGGAAGCTCGAATTAGAAAAATGCATTTTTTTTTGTTATTTTTCTTTTTTCTTTTTTTTAACAATGTGTGTTTTCTTAAATTGCGAGACCTTTTGGATAATTTCATTATTCGTCATATTTTTCTTTCTAGCACAAAGACAAAAGAGTCAAAGCATTTGGGAATTGTGTGATCGAGTGATTATTTCATTATGAAATGAGATCCTTTTATACAAAGTGACAAATTGCTAATTACTGTTGATAGTATTGTACTACGCTACACAAAGTAGATTTGGGCGGCTACACAAAGACCAAATCTATTAGACAAGGTTGACCAACGAAAAGAAAAAAGGAAGAATAAGACCAAAAGTACAATTACGAGACCACACTTGAATAAGTGGAGTACGGTCTTTTTCAAGTAGGACAAAATAGATTAAAGTGGACGAGACCGCACTTGAATAAGTGGAGTACTGTCATGTGGACTTGGGACGAAAAAGACTAAAGTGGACGACGCACTAATAAGTGGAGTACGGTCAAGTTGACTTAGGACAAAAACGTTAAAGTGGACGTACGTAGTCAGGAGAGAAAAACAGTACGGGAAATTACCCTTATCATTTCCAACCTCATAAATTGGAATGTAGTCTCTTTTGCCTTTTCATATTTTCATGTCGGAGTTAAACAAAAACCTTATCTCTACATCTGTATTAGATGATAAAGGATTTGAAACTAGCACCAGAAAAGGAGTTTTTACAGCTAGTTTTGAGGAAAATGTGTATTTCAGCACTGAGAAAGGTAGCCTAAGAATGTTTTGACTTTCTTTAAGTAATGAAAAACTCAAACTTTACTATGCTAGTGTCAATGATATTATGTTGTGGCATAAGAAACTTGGGCATGTGAATGTAGAAAAGCTAAAATGAATGAAAAAGATGGGAGTAGTTGAAGGGATATGTTTTGGGGAAAATGAGAATTTAAGTGATTGCAGCGAGTGTGCTCATGGTTAAGCACACAGATTACCATTTCCAAAAAAAGCTACTTATAAAGGAGAAAAAGTTCTTGATTTGGTACACATGGACATTCGGGGACCGGCAAGAGTGCCATCACCCGGAGGAAACATATTTATGCTAGCCATTACCGATGATTGGTCTCGTTACTCTTGGGTATACTTTATGAAAAACAAATCTGAAACTCTAGAGTATTTCAAACAATATAAAGCATGGGCCGAGAAGCTTCACGAGACCTCAATAAAGAGAGTAAGAAGTGACAATGGAGGGGAATATACCTCCAATCAGTTTGAAGAGTTATTAAAAGAGGATGGTGTGCAACTTTAAAAGACAGATCCAAAAAACTCGGAACAAAATGGTGTTGCCGAGAGATTGAATAGGACACTAAATGATAGTGCCCGGAGTATGTTGTCAGATAAAAGGATAGGAAAAAGATTTTGGGCCGAAGCTATGAATTGTGCTAATTATTTGAGAAACAGAGTACTATATGGCGGTGACAGGCCAAACTCCACATGAGAAATGGACCGGCCGAAAACCAGATCTATCTCACTTAAAGGTTTTTGCTAGTAAAGTCTTCAGTCTAGACACAGATAAATCAAACAGGAAACTAAATCCTAAAGGGAAACCCAGATACTTCCTAGGATATGATGAACATGTAAAAGGGTATAGACTGTATGATCTAAAGAGAGAAGATATAATTTTAGTAAAGCATCTGGTAGGTATGGATGAAGGGAAGTTGGTAGATCTCTTTAAATCCTCAAAGTCAATGAGAATCAGATTTGAGTTAGACAATTCTGATGACTTTCATCTTCCTAACTATCCGGGTCTTCAACAAAACGATATCCTTGCAGGTTCAGATGATATTCTTGCAGATTCAAAACAGATAGAGAAAGACTTCAACTTGGAAACACCAATGACAAAAGTGGAAGACGTGGTGGAAACGGATATGGATCCGATGGATAGGGGAGAAGCCGTGGTGATTCGAAAGAATCCACGAGAACCATCTATTCCGGCCGCTGATTTTGAGGGAGGGAGAAGAAGCAACAAAAGGCTTCAAGAGATACAAGTTAACAACAAGGTAACTAAACTGTCTCACCTAGACGAACCTTAAACATATAAAGAGGCAATGAACTGTCCGGAAAGAAACCGGTGGAAGACAGCCATCAATGAAGAGATGGCTTCAATCATGGCAACTAACACATGGGAATTGGTGGACTGTCCACCCGATAAAAAACCAATACGAAGTAAGTCGGTTTTCAAACTAAAATTGAATCCTGACAATACTATTGAGCGGTATAAGGCCCAGTTTGTGGCGAAAGGTTTTACTCAGAAAGAGGGAATAGACTACGAAAAAACCTTCGCTCTAGTCGTCAGATTTCCTTCGGTCCGGATACTTCTCAGTCTGGCAACTGTAGAAGACATGGAAGTACACAAGATGGACATAAAGACAACTTTTCTACATGGAGAACTAGAGGAGGAGATCTTCATGCGACAGCCGGAAGGATTCGTGGAACAAGGAGAGAAAAGTAAGGTATGCCGGCTGATCAAATCTCTATATGGTTTGAAACAGGCTCCCAGACAATGGAACAAGAAACTTGATGAGTTCCTTACCAGTCTGGGATACATCCGCATTAGTTCAGGTCATTCAATTTATGTTTTTCAAGATGAGGAAGGTGTCATCTTTATTGCAATTTACGTTGATGATCTTCTTGTTCTAAGTAAGTCATTAAAGAAAACTAACAAACTAAAAACAAATCTAAAGGGAAGATTCGAAATGAAGGATATGGGGGAGGCTAGATATATTCTGGGAATACAAGTAGAGAGAGATAGGAAAAAGAGGATAATTAGACTAACTCAAAAAGAGGCAATTGGAAACATGTTGGAAAAATTTCAGATGAACAAAGCCAACAGCTGCACGACTCCCATGGATCTAAAGAAGGGAAGTGAGGGGAGTGAGGAAAGAGACATCCTAAATCTAGATGATGAACTAGGTCCAGAAGAAAAGAAGTTAATGCAGACTATTCCATACAGACAGGTAGTGGGCAGTCTGATTTATTTGATGAATTGTACCAGACCGGATTTGGCAGCAGCTGTAGGAGTGCTAAGTAGGAGTCTGAATGCTCCTACCAAAAGGGATTGGGAAGCAGCTAAAAGGGTCCTCAGACATCTCATAGGAACTACGGATCTATGGCTACATCTGGGTGGGGAAAACACTAACATCACCACTTAGAGTGATACCAGCCATGGGGATGCTCCGATGAGAAGATGTACATCTGGATATGTGTTGTATGTGGGGAATGGTGCTTGTTGCAGGAGCAGTAAGAAGCAAAAGGTCATTGCTCAGTCTACCATGGAGGCAGAATATATGGCATCTTACTTTGCTATGAAGGAATTGATGTGGGTCAAATCCTTGCTTGGTGAATTGGGGCATCTTAAGAGTGGAATTCAAAAAATATTATGTGATAATCAACCAGCAATTGCAATTGCTGCTAATCCCAAACATCATTTTAAAGCAAAACACATGGACATCAGACTTAGCTTTGTTAGGGAAAAGGTGGAGAACAAAATAATAAGTCTATAATACAAACCAGACAGTGAGATGGTGGCAGACATGATGACTAAGGCTGTACCTTCTCCTAAATTAATTTTTTGTAGAGAGAGACGTGGACTTAAAATTAAAAGTGACTAGAAAATAAGGGGAGTGTTGAAATTAAAGGTGTTTTCTGGGTTATTTAATTGATTTAAGTAGGAGCAAGAAAAAGCAGAGGCAACCTGCTTCTAGCTTCTCTCTCTAGCCTCCATACTTGTCGTAGTCATTGATGGCTGGAGAGGAATCTAGATCCATGGCTCCTTATGCTCCTTCTAGGGTCAGAAGGCAGATCCTTGGTAAACTTACCAAAAAAAATTGACGGACCCAGGATTTGACCTTGGTATCTACCGTCTGTCAAAGTAGCTGTTAGTCTTCTCCTGTAGTCTAAGACGAGTGCTGAAGTATATTGGGTACGATAGCTATTTAAACTTGACGAAATAGAGAAGTTCGTTTTATTGACAAACGGACCACTATCACACAGACACAGTTAAATAGAATTACACCGAAAAGTACTGTTTGTATTTTAGCGGCTATAAATAAAGGTCGACATCAATCTAATGGCGGAGAAAAAAGCCGGCAGCGCGGAATGGTCGTTTTGGCAGTTTGCGGTCATAGCCACACCGGGTGACACGTGGCAGCATGACACTGGATTACGGCATCTCCGGGACATACTATGGCGAACGCGGATATGGCAAGCGTCGTCTTTCTGGCCATGTCGTACAATGGCCGTACAGAAAGTACTCCGGACCAAGTACCTTTCTGGACTGTACACTCAATTGACTGGCTCCGTACATCTGTAGTAGATGGTGTAGAGAGGGGTTTAGGACTTTGAAAATTATACGTAGCCGCCTCTCTCTCAGAGTGCTCCTGTATAAAAAGGTCATCTTTGACCATTGATAATTAACTGCTCAGGGGAGAAAATTCAAGGATTATTTTTGTGGCTGACTCAAGGGAGTCAGCTCTTCCAAGGGGTGCACTTTGGTCAGTATGTATATTGTCTGGGTGTCAGCTATATTTGTACAACGACAAAGGGGTTGAGGTCATCCTAGAGGCTTCTGGTAAGCTGTCTGCTCTGAGTACCAATAGAGGTCACAGAGTTGCAGAGACACCTTAGAATTTTCAGCCCGAGGAGTGGGGTGGTAATTCTCCTTTGTCATTGGTGTTCTTTCTCCCCCCCCCCCCCTCCTTGTTGCCTTTGTTGCTGCTTGCAAGTCCCTTTAGCTCTTTCCTTTTCAAATTCTTTTTGTTTAATGACGAGTTCTAGTATGAGCTTCCTTGGGCAGCGCTTCCACCCATGACCTGTTTGTTGACAATATAGGCAATTGTACAGGAAAACTCTCTTATCAGCCCCAATGGCTAGTTTTGATCTGCCATCAGCCACCTGTTTTCCTTTAAGCTTCCGCAAAGCTTGAAGTTCCGCTAGTTCATCGTTGTCTAATGGCATTTCTCGCGTAAACCCTACAAAATTTACCCTTGGCTTGCCGGTGACTCCTTTTTCCCTGGGCATAGTATGAATGACGTGGTCGTATAATTTCATGGCGACCAACGAGATTTCCTTTGCAGAGCGATAGATATCTTGAATTGCTTGGCCGGCAATCCAATTGTCAAATGCTGTCTGCCCCGGTGGACCAGAAGAATTACCGACTGCGATGGAATATTTAATGGCCATGACCGGAAGATCAATGGTGGAAAGTTTGGTCTTTTGACAATGGCTAGATAGTCGGTTAAAAAGAGTCTGCGGCGTTTCATTCTTCAAACATCAAAATTCTGTAAATTCTTTAATAGCAGATCATTTCTTTTAGTGTAACGAAGCCTGCAGATGTTTAAAAGAGTTGTACAAGGAGTCGTATTAGCAATCATGTGTGTGGCGGCCTTGGCTGCTTGAATTGCGTGCAACTGGTTTACGTATGCAAGTCTTTGTCCTTCCAGTTTCATATCTTCGGTGAGAGTGGCGTTGATAAGGACAGCCTCTGCTGCACCCAAATCGGCCTCAGCTTAGACGAGTGCCACATCTAGGACCGGATCACAAACTTTGATGCAAGAGGCCATCAGGAGGTACCGTCTTATTTTGTAGTCGACCAATGCACTGCCAGAAAGGTAGTTAACCATAATGGGGAAAAGAGTGGTCTCGAAGTCGTCGTGAATAGCTCCTCCACGATATTTGTTAATTTTTGACAGAGTGAAGAATTTCCACAAGAGTTCGAAATCAGAGAATGCAATTCATGAGCTGTCCCCTCTAAAAATCCGGATGTCTCCCATTTTTTTCTCCTCCTCTGCAAGGTTGGTGAACTGTGGAGAGGACGGCCTGGTAGAACTAACAAAATGAGCGGGTGAGATAACTCCTTGGTCCTCGTCTTCGGTATCGGAACCGCCTTTTTCTCCGGTGGCAAGTGCAGCCCTAGGAGAGGAGCCCCCCCCCCCCCCCCCCCAGGAAGTTCCTGTTGCTAGATATCTGGCTGGAGGATCGTTGGTTCCAGCTGTTTTTGTCCCTGTTCCCCTGAGTTTAAGCAGTGTCTGAGAGAGTTGTCTTGTCTTGACAGGTGGAATCTAGAGTCTGCTTGGAGGAGAACCTCGGGAGGACAATGATGAAGGAGAAGATGGAGGCCCTTGCCAGGGAAAAGGTGGAAGCCCGCGGGCGATACGTTCCAACCAAGATGAAAACATGGTTCAGAGCTGGATTGATGAGAACCACGGTGAGGTGGAGAATAGGTAGGTGTTTTGGTTTCAAGCAAGGCGAAAGTAATAGGAGGACCAACCTCCAACCAGGGTGTTACTGCGGGGATATCCGAAGAGTCGCATGGAGTTTCCGGGGACTGAGAAAGAGGAGGTGGAGAAGAAGAAGAGGGAAGATTAGGGGATTGTCTTGGAGGGGAAAAAGGAGGAGTGGACGGTCATAAAGAAATGTAAACCCTTTTGTCCGGTCGTAATTCCACCAAGGCTTCCACGGCGGAGGAGATGTCCACCGAGACAAAAGTGGACACTTCCTGAGGAGGAGCAGCAAATTCAGCGAGTACATCTGCACCCAAACCCTTCCCATTAGGTCTCGCGATTCCCCCCTTTTCACGCTGAAGGGGAGTTTCTCGGTTAGTTTCCGAGGGAGGAATGTCTGGTTGAGTTCCTTGGATAGGGGTATTTCCTTGAATTGGCGCTTAGGGATGCTGCACTCTCCTTGGAGAGGTGGGCACCTGCCCGCTGAGAAAACCACTTGACCTATGCCGAGCTTTCCGAATAAGCTTCAATTATTATTCCCATAAATTTCTTCTTTCCACCTCTAAGGCCTCTGAATCTACGGTGACGGGTCCGGCCACCGCCGTAGCCTGGCCGTGATATTTCCAAACATTTACCAGTTCTTGAGTCGTTCTGACTACCCTGGTCAAATCCACTATTCCCATACCCAAAATTTATGGGTCCTTAGGTCACGTCTGCCAAAACCCTTCCGCCAAATCATTTGGACCTGTACCCAAAACCTCTGGATCGGTAGGTCTAGTCCGCCACAGGCCTTTCGAAGGTCGAACGGTGGGTGGTGGGTGAGAAGGCTTCCTAGATGCGACTGTTGTGGGAGGAGGGAACGTTTCCTCCTTAAGAATAGGTGTAAACCTCCCTTTGCTGTCGCGGTGGTCAAATATTTTTCCCTGCCGGGACTCCTAAGAGCTTTTCATGCTGGTACCTTCTCTAGCCCGGGCCCGAGAAGTTGACTAGCCGCGGGACTGTCGACTGGTGGCGGTATCTTTGGATTGAGTGGTCTGAGGGCGTGACGCTAGTGCCTTCTAGGGTCGGTCAAGTATAGATTGAGAGGACATACTTTGTCGACTGGTGGCAGTATCTTGGGATTGAGTGGTCTGAGGGCAACACGCTGGCACCTTCCAAGGTCAGTCATGTACAGAGTAAGAGGAACTACTTTCTGACCAACTTCTCAAAATCTCCACTTCCTATCCCACCGGCCGGACTACCCGAGCTCAATCTGTATGGGCTACCCTCTGAACAAACTCCTTCTTCACCTTCAACTTGTGCAGATCGTGGATGGCAAGGAGTGTCTTTTGACCAGGTCGACGAGGATCTACCAAAATTTCCGGATCTATTGGGAATTCAGCCGTAGGAACCTTAGACCTAGTATGGAACCCAACATCTGGGAAGTGACCCAATAATGATTCCTTGTGAGCCAACCTGTTCCGGCGAGCAATTGGAGACGACTTCTTCCTTTCCTCGGCTTGGGCCCGAGCGGCTTCGGCCAAGGATGGGAATCGCTTGGGAGTCAAGCTGGGCGAGGGTGCAGGCGCTGGTTCCCCCAACGGTTTCTTAGATGGAGAATCAAAGACAGACGCCACGGGGACAAATTCCTCAGACATCTGAGACCTTTTTTCTGGTACGAATGTTTCCAGTCTACCCTGCTCTCCAGCTCCGCCATCCGAAATACCTTTCTCTTGAAATTCTCCGCCTCCCATGAAGTGGTTGAAAACAAAAAGAGGCCCTACTTGCAACCCCAACTCCTCTCAAGAAAATGAGGTACTAAAAACGAAAACTCCTATCCCCTCTAAACCGAAGGAGACAGGTTGCTATTTCAGCACTGTGCTGATCGGCTGTAAGTTTGACAAGTGCTCACTCAAAACCCACTATTCTGGTACAAAATATTTTAGCTGTCTACTCTGGTTGAACGCAACAGAAGCCCAAAAATAACTACCAAAGAGGACACAAAGGGACTTCCATGCAAAAATAACAAAAATAATTGAATTGGCTGCCTCAGATTTAACAATATCACCTTGCCCCAAAAAAATAGAAATAAAGATAGAATTTAGAATGACAGCAAAGCGAGCTCAACATACCCCTAAGAGTAACACTGACACTAAGAGGAGACGAAATCTCTCCCAATGGCACCGAAAACAGGTAAATTCCTCCTTCACTCCTTGGTTTCCGCAGCCCGGAACCGACAAGACTCTTCTTGGTTTCAACAGCAACAAGTCCAAATCGCCCAAAAGAGGGAAAGTGCCAACTACCCGCCCGAACTACGATCTCCACAAAAGACAAATTTAAACTAAGATGGCAATAGAGTCACACTCACACACAAAACAAAGATTCTCCAAAAGAAGGTTTGTTGGAATTTCTGGGGGTTTTCTCAAGAGACAGTACATCAACCTGTCTCCTTCGACCCCAAGTCCATTATACAACCAAGTTTGTCTAGTTTTATGTCTAAAAGTCAAAGCAATGCAAGGAACCAATGAGCGGGAAGCAGATGCTATCGAACTAACATAAGACAAAGTATGCCGTACTACACTTAGGGCAAAAATTTATACTTCCGACTGCGGCTAGATCTGCGGCCGAAAGTCAAAATTTGTTCCACTATTATAAGACAAAGTATTGAAAATGACGCGAAAACGCCAAACTTTGACCTGATGTAATTAATGGACCGCTCGTCAGGTGGACCTGAACTAAATCCCTACAGCTAAGAGCATAATCTAGAGGACAATCCGAGAAGTTACTTGGCGTTCCACAATGTACCCCCCATTAGGGCTGGTGGCAAATGGTCGCATGTAACAGAATTGTAATCTTTGAAAAAGAATCACATTGTCTTTTGGCCTCCGTTAGGTATGAAACAAAGTGCATTCCGCTCAGTTGAGGAAATACCACAATCTGGTCCAGTTTGGTGTACTCCCTCTTGCGTACACTGGTGACCGTAAAGGAGTAAAAGGGCCCGAAAATCGTGAGTAAAATAAAGTGTGCCAAAACGCACACGAGCTTGACAGCTGTGAAGCGTGCCTGGGAAACATAAGATTAAGGTCCGCAAACCGAAATAGTCTGCCCTCGAGTCCTGCAAATAACCCCAAATGCGGATGTGTTCCCGTGATGGCGATAATGCCCATTTTTGCCCCCACCATGTCGAGCGTGCCTGAGAATCATAAGAGAAGGGCCCACAGCTTGAAGTAGTCGACTTCTGAGCCCTGCAAATAACCCCCAAATGCGAATGCTTCCCATAATAATGATCATGCCCACTATCGCCCACATCCCTTCCTTAGATATGCATGCAAAATAGGGGAGACACCTGGACAGGGAAAAGGGATGAGTGCATGGGAAGGCGAAAGGAATCCCCTCCCCCTTTCTTTCCCCCACCTGGCCGGGGAAAGGGTTTGGGGTCTCGGTAGTTGGCTGATATCCCAATTTTGTGCTTCCTCTACGGGAAGTCGATCGCACTTGTTCCCTCAAAACCCACTGTCTTGATCCACGAGGTTTCAGTTTACTCCGGGATGGTCACTCCAAAGCAAAAAGAACTACAGATGAAGACACAAATGCACTACCACGTAGAAATATATAGGTAATAGGATTGGCTTTCCAGATTTAACAATATCACCTTGCCCCAGAAAAGAGAATAAAAGAAAGAGAATGTGAAATATAGCGAAGCAAGCTTAACATACCCCAACAATAAACGATGACAACGAGAGAAAGGAGATCCCTATCCCGATAGTATTGTGAATAGGTATGGTGCTCCTTCAACCTCCGGTGTCCGCAGCTCGGAACCGACAAGACTCTTCTCGGTTTCAAACAGCAAAAAGTCAAAAAATCACCCAAAAAGCCGATAGTGCCAACTACTCGCCCGGATTGTTATTCCCACAAAAGACAGATCCAAATCCAAGATGGCAATAGAGTAAAAACATAACAAAGATTCTCCAAAAGAAGGTTTGTTGGAATTTCTAAGGGTTTTCACAGGAGACGGTACTGAAAAGCAACCTGTCTCCTTCGACCCCAAGTGCCTTATACATCAAAGTTTGTCAAATTGTAGGTCTAAAAGTCAAAGCTACGCTATTAACCAATGAGCGGCAAGCAAGTGTAATTGAACTGACATAAGAAAAAATAATCCGTACTACACACGAGGCAAAAAGTTCTGCTTCGGACGACGGCTAGATCCGCGGCCGAAAGTAATTATTTGTTCCACTATTATAAGACAAAGTCCTGAAAAGAACACTAACTTGCTAGACTTTGTCTTAATGTAATTAATGGACCAAAAGTCAGCCGAGCCTGAACTGAATTCCTACTGACGGCTCATTGCATAATCTAGATGCAAATCCGGAAAATTACGTGGCAATCCACAATGTACCCCCCACGGGGGCTGGTGGCAAGTGGTTCCATGTAATCGGATGGTAATCTTTGAGACGGTATAACTTGGTCGTTCCACCTCTGTTAGGCGCGAGACAAAGTGCGTTCCGCTCAGTTGAGAAAATTCAAGAATTTGGTCTGGCTGGGTGCACTCCTTCCTCGGTACAGTGATGATCGTACACGTTAAAAAGGTCTCGGAAATCCTTGGTGATATAAAGGTGTGCCTGTAAAGCACATGAGCTTGATAACTGTCGAGCGTGCCTGAGAAGCATAGAAGAAGGGCCCACAGCCAGGAGTAGTCGACTTCTGAGACCTGCAAATAACCCCCAAATGCGAATGCTTCCCATAATAATCATCATGCCCACGGGTGTCCACATCCCTTCCTTAGATATGCATGCAAAATACGGGAGACCCCCGGACAGTGATAAGAGATGAGTGCATGGGAAGGCGAAAGGAATCCCCTCCCCCTTCTTTTCCCCCACCTGGCCGGGGAAAGGGTTTGGGGTCTCGGTAGTTGGCTGATATCCCAATTTCCCCCCCTCTAAGTCAACCGTGACTAAGACATAAAATGACCCGCCCCATTCGCAGTTCCCACAGAATAAGGTGCTCGAGGGTAGAGAGTGTGACTCCCAAGAGGATGGGAGACAGGCTGAATGCCAATACTGACCACACTGATAGCAGACCAATAAGTCGTGCAGCTAGAAGGACTGATTGCAAGCTGATGAACAGGAAGGAGGATCGGCAAAGTAAGATAAGTGAAAAGTGGGTTCGGAAGGAGAGAGAGGGCGGTGGAGCCATGGATGCCTCAACTCCATAGGCAGGACTAAAGAGTGACCTAAGTCACTCTCAACAAAAAGGTTGAGTCCGACAGGACTCGAACCTCCGACCGGCAGAGCGAGGCATAGCTGTCAGCTCTTACCAGTCTGTCGTAGTAGTCCGTTAGGATACATAGGGTTTGATAGCTATTTAAACATTAGCAAGACCATTAATTAGTTCAACAGAATAATAATTTGAGGACATAGAAACTAGTTAAGTTTTAGTACGTACGAAGCAAATGTACCGGACATTTGTTATTTTGGACGACGAACATTAAAAGCCGGTTTTTATCCGACGATCCGCATCATCGCCGAGATCTCCGAATAGCCGCCTTGGCGGTTTTCTGACGTGACATGACCTGTCGACACGTGGCAAGATATTATTGGGAAGCGGGAATCCTGGGGAGCACGAGGGCAAGTCTGGAAGAGACAGTCGTCTACTCCATGGCCTTGTCGTACACAGGCCGTACAGAAAGTACATCGGCCCCAGTACTTTTCTGTACTGTACAGTCTTCTGATTGGTTCGTACCTCAGTAGATAGGGGTTGTGAGAAGGGTTTAGAACTTAGAGGTTTGAGGAGGTAGCCGCCTCTCTCCCAACAAGCTTGTATAAATATTGGCATCTTTGCCACTTGATAATTAATTGCATGGTTGGGCATTTTCAGTGATTCTTTTTGCTGTGGACTCAAGGGAGTCCAGACTACACAGGGATGTAGTCAGATTGTCTATTTACTTGCTTGGGTAGCAGTGATCCAATTTGAAAGAGGGCTAGCTAAAAGTTATCTCGAGGCTTCTTGAATTGTGTGATCTAATGGGGGACACATAATTGCAGGTTATGGGCCCACCCTCTAGGGTGTCCATATTCACGGATTTGGGTTCATTTACTGGGAAGCCATGATGATAGGGGCATTGTGTGAAAAACGATACTGGGATATTGTCAATGGAAAAGTGAAACGTCTATCTCAGGGGACCCCACCAGGGTTTGATGGAGTGAGGTTTTTTGCAGCAACATCTGCTCCAACGGAGGAGACAGACGATGGGGACAGTAGTGTGTCCGAAAAAAGGAAAGGAAGGGAGACATCTCTTACTCCTATTGCCACAGCACCCGGAGCGGTGGTCGTGAAGACCGAGGAAAACAATATTCAAATATGGGAGTACACCACCATGAATGCCATGCATTTCATTCTGAGGCACCTCACCCAAGCTTTGGCGACCTCTCATCTTCACATCTTCAAGGCCGAGGAGTTGTGGATGACTTTAGTGGAGATCTATAGAGCTGGTACCATTAAGGAGCTCCAACTGTTGGAGCAAAGGTTGGGGAGTTACACTTACAAAGGAGGGAAGATTGTAGCTTACTGTAATGATCTCTCTTGCCTTTATATGGAGATGGAGAGTGCTGGATGGACAGCCACAATGAAGATGAAAGTTAACACTCTCATCATGAAGCTGCGTGAGGAGTATGAAAACATAGTGTACTGAGTGCTAGAAATGGATGATAGTTCTTGGAAGTGGAACACCGTGGTCCGAATGATACTCGTACAAGAGAACACCATCAAGATCCGCAGAGGAGGAAAGAGCGTTCAAGCTCTAGCTGCCGGAACAGATCGGTGGAGGAAGGATCAGAACAAGCCGTACAACAACTTCAAAGGGGATCAACCTGGATAACCCAGGCCTCTAAAGGGTCTTTGCCATTTATGTAAAAAGCCGGGACACTTCATAGCTGAATGCATCAAGCTGTCGGAGCTGAGACTCCAAGAAAACCGTGGAGGGGGTTCTTCTGGATGAAAGAAGAAGGCACTTGTGGTCACACGAGTGAAAAGAGAGACCGAGGAGGACGAGTCATCTGAGGAGGAGGATGGGGAGCTTCTCCTTTACGAGAATTTGGAGGAGAAGGAGATTCCTTGGAAACAGAAGTGTGCTCTTGGAGCCATTCGGGAAGCTCCAGAAGAAGGATGGATCATCGATTCAGGTGCATCCATGCATATGTGCCGTGATAGGCACCTCTTCACTAAGCTAAGAAATATCCCTATTGTAGAAATAAAGTATGGGGATGGGAGAGTAGTTACCACAGATCTAGTGGGCTCGATACATCTGAAAGTTTTAGTGGAGGGTAAGACTTCTATACTCATCTTCTCAGATGTGCTCTACATTCCTCAGTTGAGTAAAAATCTTGTGTCTACTTCTGTATTAGATGACAAGGATTTTGATACCTTCACTAGAAAGGGAGTCTTTACAGCTAGGTACGGAAATGAAGTCTACTTCAGAGCAGATAAAGGTAGCCAAGGAATGTTTAGGCTTAACCTTAGTAATGAAAAGAAGAATGCTTATTATGTTGGTATCCCAAAGTTGATGATTTGGCATAAGCGGTTGGGGCATGTGCATTTTGATAGGCTGAGGGAAATGAAAAAACTTGGTGTAGTAGATGGCATTCAGTTTGGGGATAATGAAATGATGGATGATTGTAGTGGCTGTGCCCAAGGTAAGGCTCCTAGACTCCCCTTTCCCAAAACTGCCACGTATAGAGGTATACTTTTCTTTATTTAATATTTATGTGAGATTGCAGTCTTTTGTTATTATTTATTTATGTTGTTTTATATATGTTTGATATGCATTGTTTATGCATTTGTCCTAGGGTTTGTTTATGTCGATTATTCCATCAAACCTTAGATGTTGTCATAGGGTTTATTTATGTTGATTATTCCATGAAACCCTAAATGTTGTTTGTTGCGTCTGTGTACGCATATGGAGGATGCATTTCATATGATTGTTCGTCGACCTATTTTTGCTTAGCTTTTTGCATGATAGTTTGGGTCGCTTCTGCGGTCTATTTTAGACCAAAGAACAACAATATTTACATCGACACCTCCGCAAAATCCGCATACTAGGCATCAACTTGCTTAGTTACTTTAGATCTTCTTATGAATCTTCGTCCGCCGACTTGATTCATACCAATCGGAGTTGCGTTGTCCCGTACCAGATCATTTTCATATTATTCGCAGGTGCGTCAGCTGCGTTGTCCGTACGGATCATATTCAAAATAATCGCAATTGCGTTTTTTTTGTTTTCGTCGCAGTTGGGCCGTACCGGCGGCGTGTATATCAATTTTTTTTTCATTTCACATCGGATCGCTTCGCGATCCGCTGTCCATTTCTCAATGCTTATTCACGCCACTCACCGAGTCCCTTACGTCACTTTAGTTTTATCTGTACGTTCGCTCCCCCAATCCGTGAATCCATTCGAAACTCCACATTGAATTCCATTACGCACGAACTGTTGCAAGCGCACAAAATGTCTCGTACGCACGAAACAAACTTTTCAAAACAACACTCCCGCGAAATTTTTAGTTTCGTGCACCCGGAATGCAATATGCAACGTGTACTGCTATGCTGCGCCAGTTTGACATCGCAACCCAGTTTGAATACAATATGTAGCTTGTACTGCTATGATGTTATGCTCCGCTAGTTTGAAATCGCAGCCCTAACAACTGCTCCATTCTACCCTCAACTTTTTGTTTTTATAAAGCTTTAGTCCTCTTTATGCCTCAGCTGTGAGAGAGAGAGCAGTTCACGACTTAAGCTATTTTTGGTTGAGTTTGGTTCAGTACTTACCAAAATTAGTGTGACAGTGAAGTTGGGAGTTCACGGTTCATTCACACTTGGGACACGTGTCGTCACTTGGGAGAATGCGTGAGTATGTCCTCTGTGGAAGTACGGAAATTCGGCAGGACCACTGGACTTCGTGAAGTCAGTTCTACGGTGCCAAATCCTCTAATCGGACCGCTGACAGCCGCCGCCAACAAATAGTGACGAGGCGTGACTAGATCATTATCACTTTACGTTGTCTGAACTTCTGTGTAAATATTTGTGATAGAATGTTAGATGTACGGCTGGAATGCCTCCGTACAGCTTGGTGTAGTTTCAGTGTATAGAAGTAGGACTTAGTGAATTTGATTTTTAGGAACAAATGATATGAAAACTGTACACTCAGTTTTATGTATTTTCATTTCTACATATCTCACAGATTTGTGAGCGGAATTGATTGAGAATTTTTTTTGTGTATTCTTTTGTATGTTTTCTACTGTGTGGCAAATTTTCAAGATGTTTAGAGCGTTTTTTTGAAAGTTATAGTCTGTCAAAGTTGCTGTTCAACCATCGGTATTTGTGGAAGCTTCCTCTCTTGATTTGTTCTACGATGACTACAGCTGCATCTTCTTCATCTTCAGTGCCAGCAGTTGTCTTAGAACAACACAACTTCCCCTCTCAGCCTCATTCAGCCCAGTTTGAATACTATATGCAGCGTGTACTGCTATGCTGCTATACTGCGCTAGTCTGAAATCGCAGCCCTAGAAGCTGCTCCATTCTACCCTCAACTTCCCCTCACAGCCTCATCTACTGAGAACTAAAGCTTTCAAATTCAACACTCCCCTAAAGCTTTAGACTCAGTACTCCACTGTGTCTCCAAATCTTTCTACTGTAATGGAAGTACATACAAACACAAGGACGTAAAAATTATTTAGAGATCGAAGATTTTCTTTCACAACCTCCACTACTCAACATTCAAAAACTTAGAAAAAACAACACATCACCACTGTATCTGCTAACCTCGCCACTGCTCTTGCTGCCTTCGCCATTTCCCAACCTTCGTTTTCTTGAGAATTGCTCCCCTTGCAAAATTCGTCCTGTAACAGCTCCCCCTACGCCATAAACGCCAAACTATCCTTTCACTATTGCTATAACACCTCTCCAGTAACTCCGAATTTTCACCCGTATGCGTCACTTAGCCATGTTATCAAATTTGTCGAAAAGCTATTGCCTACAGACTTTCATCAAACAATCGCTGCACCTTCTCCCCTATTAAATACTTCCACGCTTTCCGCTTACTTCGATATATGTTACTTAAGTTACTGCACCAAATTCTTTTAAAGGTTCCTGAAAAGTCGCTCACGTCCCTCCATTTTCCCGTCACACATCCTCTTAACGTTGCTGGTTGCGTTCTTCGGTGTGATCGATTTTGTAACATGTTTATTCTCCAATTGTTTTTCCGCTATCTGTATCTTTTTTTTGTTTTCTTATGACTTCCTAATCTGTTCATAGACTTTGTAGTTTTTCCATGGTTTGCCTTCCCATTATCTCTATAAAGTGTGGTTTTTCTCACTAATTTTTGGTCCTTTTCCATAAATCTTCCATTTCCCTTAAGTGTATGCATTCTCAATATATTCATTCTGATCCCCTTTTCATTTAGCTGCTCGTTCCTCTTCCTAGTATTCTTTCTTATTTTCCATATTCCTCCAAATTTATGACCTTTCCCGCTTTCATAAACCTCCTTCTTTAGCCTCATTTCTTTAACAATTTCTACCGGTTTTTCGTTGAGTTCAATAATATTTAAATTAACTGTATTTTCCACTTCTGATGTTAATTCCCCATTTTTTGTGAATTCAATATATTCTATCTCATCATCTTCTCTTATCCTTTCTCTAAGTTATGTTTTCAGTTCAGTGTTCTCTATATCTAAAGAATATTCTTCAGCCAATTTTACTTCTCTAACTCCCCTTTCTTCAAGAATCTCCTCTCCTTTTAACTCATTCTCATACACCAATCTATCAAAAGAAAGGGTCACAAAAACCGAGTCTTTTTCTCTCTTTTTTTCCTCCACACTATCTTCGGTGACAATAATATTTCTAGTCTCTTCCACTTCCATGAGCCCTTCACTTCCATCAACTTCTCTTATTTTAGTTACCTCTTTCTTTAGTAAGTTTGTGTCACTCACCAATCTGTCATAGGAAATATTAACAGCATCCGAATCCTTTTTTGTCACCTCTTTCACATCATTCCGAACAACATAGAAGGTCGGTAAGTAAATAAATTCGTCATAACATGGTGTATGCCTTTTGTCATTGGTCGAGCAAGTAGCCATGGGTGTGGGCCAATAACCTGCTGACTATAGCCTATTTCAGCCATGGATACTCACGGAAACACCCACAGACTACCTCAAAGACAGCTGTGTTTCATACAGCACAGATTACTCCACAATAAACAAAATCACCTCAAACTGCACCAATATGCACTATACTACAGACAATATAAACTCCCAAAGTTAAAGCTAAATCCACTAAGGAATCTAGAAGATATAAGCTCCAGATGTTTTCCTATAACAGCTGACAACTTCTCAAACTATCCGGGTAGACTTCTCACAAAATTCTACAGAAACAACAGATCAGACTGAAACTTCACACACATACATTTTCTAGATCATTGAATACATCCACAGAGTTTCACATCAAAACAACTATCCGAGTGATCACACTAACAGGTCAAATTTGCAGAAAAATAGTTTGCCATGTCTTTGATTAATTTAGCTGTGATACTCAAAATAATCTAAGTCCTACAAGTTATACTCAGAGAGTTCACTATTGAATGTACAGAGGCATACCAGCTGTACGGTATTTACCATCTACCTAAAATATTGTGAGTATACCTGAATAATTCGAGGTATGTCAAAATGAACAAGTCTACACTAATAAACTAATAAGCAAAAAGACAAACCTCTGTTGTACAGAATATTTACACCGACACCTCCGCAAAATCCGCATACTAGGCGTCAACTTGCGTAGTTACTTTAGATCTTCTTATGAATCTTTGTCCGCCGACTTCATTCATAACAATCCCAGTTGCGTTATCCTGTACCAGATCATATTCATATTATTCGCAGGTGCGTGAGCTGTGTTGTCCATACAGATCATATTCAAAATAACTACAGTTGCGTTGTCTTGTCTTCGTCGCAGCTGCGCCGTACTGGCGTCGTATATTCCAATTTTTTGTTCATTTCACATCGGATCGCTTTGCAATCCGCCGTCCATTTCTTAATGCTTATTCACGCCACTCACCGAGTCCCTTACGTCACTTTAGTTTTATCCGTACGTTTGCTCCCCCAATCCGTGAATGTAATCGAACCTCCACATTTAATTCCATTACGCACGAACTGTTTCAAGCGCACGAAATGTCTCGTACGCACGAAACAAACTTTTCAAAACAACAATTTGTGTTTTATAGACGAATGGGTTTGTTTATTGACGATATTTTCGGGAGGGGAATAGTAGCGGGATTATGTCAGTTTTTCAATTTGCAGTTTTTTTGTCAGAACATGCAGCGGTCCCCCATGTCTTATTATGCAATGGACATTTTACACGTGGCAGAGAAAAAGAAAATCAGCGACTAGGATGTGAGGGAAATCCGTGGCAAGAATATTCTGATAAGGGGATTAGCATACAACGAAATGAGAAATGTCACAAGACTCAAGCCATCAGCCGAGACCTGGTTATCTTTGGAAACCACTCACAAGCTTTCATGGATGACAGCACGCATCAAGTTGGAGAAGACGTTAATGACAACCATATATCAGGACGGAATGTCCATAGAGGCTTTACCTCCCATTACGCCAATTTGCTCGCCGAAGCTGACGCAGTCGGCTTCACCCTTCCTAATGACAAGAAAACCACTCTTCTGATGCTTACTCTCCCTATGGGATACAAACCGATTCTTACTTGGCTGGATCAGAAAGACGTAAACTCATGGAAGTGGAATGAGGTTGTTGAGGCACTCCTCAAGGTCGAGTTCAACACCAAAATCATGACGAGCCGTGAGTCCATTGTTGAAAGCTCCGTGTAGGCTTCATCCTTCTTAATGACACGAAAATCACTCTCCTCATGCTTTCTCTCTTGGTGGAATACAAACGAATTCTAACCTGGCTGGATCAACAAGACGTAAACTCATAGAAGTGGAATGAGGTTGTTGAGGCGCTCCTCAAGGACAAGTTCAACATTAAAATCATGACGAGCCGTGAGTCCATTGGTGAAATCTCCGTGTACGCTTCAGGCAAACATGGAAACAAAGAGAGGAAAGATCAAAATCGCGACAAGAAAACAAACATAAAATGTTTTTATTGCGATAAGGCGGGTCATTTCATCTCGGTCTACTGAAAATACTCCTATGACAAATTACATGGGAAAGTAGACAAGACAAAACTGAAGAAGGGGAAGGGAAAGAGGAAGGAGATCGTCACCTCACAAGCAATGATGGCGTCCTCCATCGCGACTAGCAATGACCAGTGGATGGTGGACACCGCTGCATCTGAGCACATGTGTTTTGGGCGAGAGTGGTTTTCCAACTTTCATGAAATCGCTCCTTTGCGTATCTTTTCATGGGAGACAACCACAACACACATGCCACAGGAAAAAAAGACATTGGAATAAAGGCTTTAGTGAATGGTCGAATTCAATCAAGAACCATGAAAAATGTGCTCTATGTTCCATGATGGCGTTCTCCATCGCGACTAGCAATGACCAGAAGAAGGTGGACACCGCTGCATCTGAGCACATTTGTTTCAAGAGAGAATGGTTTTCCAACTTTCATGAAATCGCTCCTTCGCGTATCTTTTCATGGGAGACAACCACAACACACATGCCACAGGAAAAAAAGACATCAGAATAAAGGCTTTAGTGAATGGTCGAATTTAATCAAGACCATGAAAAATGTGCTCTATGTTCCCTCTTTCAAAAGAAATTTGTATTCTATTCCTCAAGTTGAGGACAATGGCATAACACCAGTTTGGCAGAAGCAAGGAAAAATTAAGCTCATGCGTGGTGGAGTCACAATAGCAGAAGGTGAACGAATGGCAGACATAACTTACTGTCTGTAGTGTAGTCCAAAACCTAGGGGTCTTGCACTTGCTGCAAGCGCGGTTCTCCTAAAATCACGTGATGAGAATCCACCCGATTTAGAACCCCGATATGGACAGAAACGAGAAGCGTTAGTTAAGAAGTCTGAAATGCAAGACAAGACTGGCCCAAATCCCAAAATGCCTAGCTACAATCAGATGTTGTGCCATCGCAGACTAGGTCATCTCCATACAAAAGACATGAGAAAAATAGTCAAAGGTTAACTCGTTTATGGACTAAGACTCAATAGCGTGACAGACTCACCAGATCCATGTCGTGGCTGCGAATTGGGTAAATCACACCGTCTCCCTTTTCTGAAAGACGGAGGAAGACGAGCTACTCAACCACTTGAGCTTGTCCACTCAGATGTGTGGGGACTGACGAAAGTCAAATCCCGCAGTGAAAAAAGATTCGTTGTTACTTTCATTGACAACTACTCAAGAATGAATCATATCTACGTGCTCAAGCAAAAGAGTGAGGTATTCGAATGTTTAAGCAATACAAGTCTATGGTTGAAATGAAACATGGAAAGTCTATCATCGACCTGAGAAGCGATAATGGAGGAGAGTATTTATCATTGGAATTTAAAAACTTCCTCACCTCTGAAGGGATCGTACATCAGCTGACGGCTCCAAGCTTCGCCTCGGCAGAACGGTGTTGCCGAACGGAGTAATCGCACACTTAACGAAATGACACTCAGCATGATGGCTACGCACCAAACAAGCTTTGGATTTTGGTGAGACCCGATATGTACAGCAATGTACTTGCGCAATAGATGTCCGACATTAGGGTTAGAGAATGCAACTTTGTTCGAGAAATGGCATGTTTTCAGACCAACCATTTCTCGGCTGAAAGTGTTTGGAAGTCGAGCATACGTTCATGAGGATGCAAACATAGGAGGAAAAATGCCCCCAAAAGCAAAAGAAGGAATATTTGTAAGCTACGAAAAAAGCAGAAAAGCTTACAAAATCTTCAACACTGAATCTCGGACCACTATGATAAGCATAAATGTGAAATTTGCAGAGAGAGAAACACTTGCAAGAAACAAGTTGCATGGCAATAGTGGGAGAAACAAAGGGGAAAATTACTCCCCTTCGTTTGACCACTAATCACCAAGCGACGACGAGTCCGCCGAAGAGGAGGCGACTACATCAAACGAATCCCTTGGTTAATCCAACGCTCTTGAAACTGAAATTGAAGATTCACCGCCTGCACAAGAACCAAACAGCAAGAGTCAAATTAATGAGAAAAAAGTTGCCGCAACTGAGGAAATGGACAAAGTGACTGCAACAAAAGGAAAAGAAACTAAGAAAAAAACCGTAGTGGAAAACCCTACCTCAGTGCCCACAAGAAGAGCTGATAGTAGCAAGGCCAGAAAACCTCCAACAAAGTTCGGAGAGTGGTATGATACCACGAACGCCCCAAGGAAAAAGTTCGCCGAGATGGCTCAAGTCGAAGAGCCTTTAATTCTTCACCAAGCACTGAACGGTGAGGATGGGGAAAAGTGAAAGGCCGCAGTTAATGAGGAAATGTCGTCCATTCTGCAAAACAAAACATAGACATTAGAAGACTTGCCACATGGAAGAAAACCCATTGGCAGCAAGTGGACCTTTCAAATCAAAAGAAATGCAGATGGAACCATTGATCGCTACAAGGCAAGACTAGTGGATAAGGGTTACACGCAAAAAGAAGGCATTGATTACAAAGAGACATTCGCTCTTGTTATAAGGTATAATTCTATTCATACCTTACTCGCTTTGGACGCCATCCTTGACTTAGAAATCGAGCAAATGGATGTGAAGTCATTGTTCCTCCACGGCGAACTGGAAGAGGAATTGTACATGGAACAGCCTGAAGGGTTCAAAGACCCCATGATCCCGAACAAAGTCTGTAAGCCGTCCAAGGCAATGTACGGACTATAGCAATCCCCACGACTTTGGAACATCTAGATTGATGAGTTCTTGCAAAGTCAAGGTTTTGTAAAAATAGAATCATATCACTCTGTTTATTACAACGCTGAAATGAAAATAATCCTTGCTATCGATGTAGATGTCTTGATTATTCTAGGCAAAACCAAAGAAGATATAGCCAAAGTAAAAGACATGTTAAGAAGTCAATTCGAAATGAATGATCTAGGAGAACTCAAATATTTCTTAGGCATAGAAGTCATCAGAGATAGACCTAACAGAAAGATACATCAAACTCAAAAAAAAAATATTGGTAAGTTACTCACCAGGTTTACCTTGGAGGAAGTAAGGGGAGTCACCACCCCTCTGGAACTAGGGGAAAAGCTGATTGAAGAATCCGAAGAGGGACAAAGGAAACCAGTAGACGCCCCCTACCGCGAAGCAGTGGGAGCCCCTCATCTTTGCGATGAACTGTAGGCGTCCAGACATCGCCACCGCCGTCGGCATTCTAAGCCAATTTCTGCAAAGGCCAAGTAAGCAACATTGGATTGCGGTTAAAAGGGTACTAAAGTACCTCAATGAGAGAAAGAATTACACATTGACATTGGGAGGAGAACAAGAAAGTGTCAACATTCATGCTTACAACGATGCAGATTCGGAAGGTGACCTTACCACAATGAAGTCAACTACTGGATACCTATGCAGAATTGGCGATGGAAGTGTGAGCTGGGCAAGCAAGCTCCAGAAACAGTGGCACTCTCCACCAGGGAGGCAAAATATATGGCCGCAGCTGCCACTTTTGAAAAGTTCTTTGGCTGAGAGCGTTTTTAAATTTGATAGGCTTTTTGCAATCCGAGAGGACTAAGATTTTTACAGACCGCTAAAGTTGCTTAGCATTTATTAAGAATCCTGTAAACCATTCTAAGTCTAAGCACATTTCTATGACGTGTCACTTTGGTAAAAATGAGATTGCAACGGAAAAAGTGGAGTTTTCTTACACTCTTGACGAAGAGAATGCTGTTGATATGCTTACTAATGCTGTAGGAAGAGATAAGTTAAAATTATGTGCAGAAAAAGTAGGTCTAACTAATTTTCTTACAGATGTAAAAAAAATCTAAAGAGGAGAATCCTAAGAGAGTCATTATTGCTAAGGAAATGAAAAAACGAAAGATAAGTGACTCCCTGGAAAAATCCGACTAATACACTCTCAGAGTACGACTTCCAACCGTGGCCCATCGGCAAGACCAAACAGGTTTGGAAGAATATTACTGTCGCTGGAAGGTTCGAACCTCTACAGTTCACGAACATGTATACGTTCGAGTGTGCCGCCCTTGGTCACTCAAAATTTTCGATTTGCGATTGACAAATGTACGATTACGAGGTACACGGTCCCGTATGACTCTATGGTGCGCCAGTGGCGCGACATCTATTCAAATTTTGTTTAACGGTCTTGTACAAACCATTTTGTGGAACGCACATGTACAACTTTGCCAAATGTACGGTTCAATTTTAATTACGTGATCGAAATTTACCAAAAGTGACCGGGTAATATTGCGAGGAAGGTTTTGTCAACTGAAGTCTGGAAGTACGGAAATCACCGTAGAATCGAGTGGGAGTGTTAGTTTTTGGTGCAATTTCGGGCGATTCTCCGGTACACCGATTTGCATCATATTTTTTGTTTTTGATAGACGAATCGATTTGTTTGGTATAGACGATATTTTTAATCGTAGCGGGATTATGTATGTTTTTCAGTTTGCGGTTTTTTTGTCAGAACATGCAGCTACCCCCCACGTCTTATTGTGCGGTGGACATTTTACACATGGCAGATTATGATTGGACTGCCACTTAGTAAGTGTGTTAGCGTTAGGCTATTCAGTTGTGTGCATAGGACCAGACAATCATCATTCACAGAATAAAAGACAGAACAAGAAGACAGAACAGGAATCCAACTTTATTAATAGGGAGAATCTATTAGCTAAGCAGAT
>JBBHKE010000719.1:105876-140884 GCA_037447655.1 Zygnema cylindricum | reverse complement strand
CCTTCACAGGGGTACTTTAGCTATGGGAGAGAGAGAGAGAGAGGGAGGGAGGGATAGGGAGGGTGGGAGGGAAAGGGAGAGGGAGAGGGAGAGGTAGAGAGAGAGAGAGAGAGAGAGAGTAGCCATGCCCGGAAGGTCTTGAATTTGTGATGTCGCATTGTCATAAGTGAGCATGGCGTCACAATGCCACAAAACCCTAAACATCTGCCATGTCACAAAATAACAAAATTTAGTCGTCTACAACTGTCGTTGTTTTTGTTGGCGTCACCAATTTCGTAGTCGTCTTCAACCGTCACAAAGTTGTACCTACGTTTACAACCGTCACATTTCAAAGTTTTGATTTCATTTTCACACATCGGGACGCTCTTCAAAGTAGTACGGAGAATTTCACTACATCCCAAAATACTTTATCACAGTATCGATTTCATGGGGACACTTCCGAATATCTTTGCTCGGTGTAGTCTCCGCGGAGTATTCTCTCGCTTGTGTGATTTTATTCTTGCTTCCGCTTGTATTTGCACTTTGTCTTTTGTGTTGTACGACCCATCAATACGTCTCTAAGTTTTTGAGGAAAACAACAAATATAAACCTTTACTTTTGTGGCCGTAACGCTAATCAAGCTCGACGTGTCGGTGAGCTAATCTTTGATTCTT
The DNA here is from genome assembly GCA_037447655.1 of Zygnema cylindricum. Lineage (NCBI taxonomy): Eukaryota > Viridiplantae > Streptophyta > Zygnematophyceae > Zygnematales > Zygnemataceae > Zygnema > Zygnema cylindricum. The sequence goes on along the minus strand of JBBHKE010000719.1, from coordinate 140,231 downwards.
GACAAGTTTTAACTAGCTGTGGGGCTCTATGGTTGGCTGTCCTGAGCTAGTTTGTACATAACTAATTAATGATTGAAGTCGACCAAAGTTAAGGAAGTTTCCGGAATTTGGGTTTCACTCGATTATGCTTTATAAGGGTGCGTCTCTTAGTACTTGAAACTTAGGGTACTTTCGCATGTAACCGAAACTTAGTCTTGTTACTTTGTTTTTTAGCGTAGATTCTCCGTACAGCTTTCAGAGCATTCGTATGTAAAAAAATGTAATCGTAACTTTAGATTGTGACGGATGTAGACGTGGGTGTAATTTGTGACGATTGTAGACGAGTACAAAACTCGCGAGAATTGATGACGTTTACAAAATAGAGACGGTTGTAGACGTCTAGCTACTTGTGACATCGTAGATGTTTAGGGTTTGTGGCTTTGTGCCATTTTGACGTCACGCGTACTTATGGTAGCGTCGACGTCACTATTTCCAAAATATTCCGCCATGGTTTCCCGATTTTGTTTTTTCGTTCGTTCTCACTCTATTTGCCATCAAAATAAAGTAAAAGACAGCAAAAAGAAATATTTTTTATAGATCTTTCATTTGATACCTTTCTTGCTTTTTTCCATTGTAAGAATTGTGAGATAGACGCGTTAGTGGGAGTGGGAGAGAGAAAGAGGCGCTTTCACGGACTTCGCTTTTGCGAAATGGCGGTCGTTGGTCGAAACCCCTTCCATGGCCCCTGTACGGAAAAAAGCGCACGGAAAATTGTCACGCACAGGCTGGAAACGTGCAGGTGGTTTATTTTTTTGATACTCCGCGCACAAAAATTGTCAAAAACTTTCGACACGTGCGACAGCATCTGCCTATTCGCTCACCTCATGTAGCTATATTTAAAATCACCTCGCGAGGTGATTTTAAATAAAGTTTGAAGATGAGCTGAAGGGATGCGAAATTGGGCCGAGACGCGCTAGACGACAAACTACATCGCGCTAGACGACAATAGAACACATAAAGTTTCAAGGTAACGCAACTTTTGCGGTGATTATTTCATTTTTTTGGTACGGCTGATTTTCACGTTTTTTTCTAGGTTATGGAAGAAAACGATAGAAAATAACTGTAACTTTAGCACGTGAAAGTACTCTTAGAGAATTTACTCTGTTTTTTAGCGCAGATTTGGCGGACCCGGACGTCGCACTACTTTTAGTGACACTGTAGGCGTACCGCCATCCAGCCTGTGCCGTTTCACTGTTGAAGAAGATGCACTTTGCCTTTGCGTCTCTTGTCCGCTCGACGTGAAATGGCATCGGATCTTGAGACCCCTGGAGAAATAAAATACGTACCAGCCGCAAATCGACAAAACCAAACAAATTGTGTGCTTTGCTTTGTTGTACCTGAACGCAAACGGACAAAACATAGCGGATCGTGCACTTTTCGTCGTCGCGTGAATTCTTTTGATTTTTTTCTTTTAGGAAACTCAAAGTACGGAGAAACTTCACTAAAAAACAAAGTAACAAGACTAAGTTACGGTTACATGAGAACACACCCTAAACCTTCTATCACAAATTGAAAAATTAAACAAAACAGCTGCAATCATTACAAATACAAGTCCTATGCCAAGTACAAAAATATATTGTCCTCCTGCTTTCTGTATATCTTGTACCTTCTCCTCCTAATAGTGTAGACATGAGCGTAATGTAAACGTAGCGCCAATGAGCCAACGTGCGTTTGCACGTCTGTTTTTTTTTTCTTGTTTTTATTTTAGGGAGCCAACGTGCCTTTACATTTTTAATGTTTTTGTTTTTAATTGCGCTTTGACATCGGCCGTCGCTGAACGGTATATTAATCAAGCTGCGTCCCCCCGTGAGACGCATTACATCGCCAGCTAAGATGGGTATATCTGGACCGGTGACGTATTCGGCCTAGTCCAACCGGCCTCCGCGGCAGTCTCCGTGTGGTTATCCCTCCGCCGGCTTTACTCTCCTCGCGCCTCCGCGTGTCTCCTCGTTTCGACTTGTACGGCCGCCGACTCTACTCGCGAAGCTTGATACCCGTGGAGTATTCTCTCGCTCGTGTGATTTTATTCTTTGCTTCCGCTTATATTTGCACTCTGTCTTTTGTGTTGTACGATCCATCAATACGGCCATAAATTTTTGATGAAAACGACAGGAAGAACCCTTACTCGATGCCGACTCGCTCGTGTGATTTTTTTCTTTGCTTCCGCTTTTTATTTGCACTGTCTTTTGTTGTACGATTCATTAATACGGCCCTAAGTTTTTGACAAAAACGACAGAAAAAACCCTTACTGGAATGCCGTACTACTAGCCAGCGTGTCGGTGCCATAAAGTATTTTGTCGGTGAGCCAATCATCATTTCTGGCAAGTCTTTAATCAACTCTGGCGCTCGCTGGCAGTCCTGAACCAATTTGTACGGCGTTTTTGAAGTCAACCAAACTTAAGGAGGTTTCCGGAATTAGGGTTTCGCTCCATTACGGTAATTAAAAACCAGATTTAAAGTGTGGCAAAGCCGTACGAATCGGACGAATGAGAAAAACAAACGGTTGAAGATTGACATTTGAGGTGTTGACAGAAACAAATTTAGTACAATACTCATTCCGAATCTGAAAAAAACTACAGCACTTCTGGCTTTTCCGAAACAATACTAATTTCGAATAAAAAAAAAACCACTACAGTACTGTAGTGTAGTGGTTTTTGATTTTTTCGAAGCTTACCTTTTTTTCCCACATACGGAGATATTCCTTGGGAAAATTAATCTCTTCAGTAATTTGTTCTTTTAGGAAACTCTTTTTTGTTTTCCTTTTTGTTATTCATATGACTATTACTATTTAAAAATTAAAACTATTTACATGTCATTACCAATTTTAATGGCGTTTCCTGACCTCGATATTCCAAGGAAGTTCCCTTTCCTACTTTTTTTCGTTTCCTTTGTTTTCACCTGCCTGCTGTCACGAGGTGAGAAACGAGGGAAGGGGGAAGAGGGAAGCGGGAAGAGGGAGGAATGAAGAACGAAGGGGAAGAGGGAAGTGGGAAGAGGAAGATAGATGGAAGAGGAAAAAGGGAAGAGAGAAGAGGGAAGAGGAAGGGAGGTGAGAGGGAAGAGGGAAGTTGGAGGGAGGGAAGGAGGGAGGTGAGAGGGAGGAGTGAGGGAGGTGAGAGGAAAGAGAAAAGGAGGTGAGGGTATGGAGAAGGGGGAAGAGAGAGAGAGAGTGGGGGGAGTGACAGAGGGGACGGGAGAGTCACAGAGAAAGCTAGCTGGTTTTTATTTTTTTTTGAGGTCTTTGGGTAGAGGAGATGGTAAATGGGGAAGGAGAGAGATAGAGAGGGAGAGAGATAGAGAGGGAGAGCACCAAGTTTGAGAATTTCTTCAGAGAGGATTTTCTTTTTGCTCCCTTGTTGAATTGTTCCTTTTTCTTTGTCTTTTCATTTACCCTTTTTGTTTTTGTTTAATTTGGTTCTTGTGTTGTTCCTTTTTCTTTCAGTCGTTTCTACGCCGTTGTCCTTTTCCTATCCGAGTTTTACAAATACGACAAATTTAATTCTTCAAAAAGACGCAGTTCTTACTCCCCCTTGGATCCGTTTAACCTCTGCCGAAGGCTCGAAAAGTGGTCAATTTTTTAGATCGACTCCAATAATCGTTTTACGGGATATCGCCAGTGGATGTCAGGATGCCTCCTTTCAAACTTCGTTTTCTTTTAGAGTCGGAAGTAACAATTCACGGGCCTGTCACGCAGACGGTCTCGCTTTTGTCCTTTTCTCGTCCAATGGGAACTTGACAGCATTTGCAGGATCAGGAGAACAAGTGGGGTATGCACTATCCTGTGGAAATTGCTTTAGGCAGTGTGCCCATGTAACCATTACTTGGCCATGAAATTTTGCTTTTTAGTGAAGATTATACGTACTAGTTTCTTGGGCGCTTCAATGTCCGAGGACAAAAGTCGTCACTTAAAGTAGTGACATTTGTAGATGCTATAAAACGTTGTGACAATTTAATACTGTAGATTCGTTTTTTTGTAACGTTGTACATGTCTACTTTTTTGTGACATTGTTGATGTCTAGGTTTTTTTGACATTGATCATCATGCTTACTTTTCATAGTGTCGACTTCACTAATTTTGGAAATTTATGTTGAATCTTAAGGTGGTGACAAAAAAAATTTAATTTTGCGACGGGTTGTTTAACATTTAATGTCTCGACAGCGTAACACTCAGGATATGTTTTGACGGAAATTTCCCTATAGTCGCTCGCATTCGGTTCCGTACACTGTGTTGCTATTGTCTATTCTCAAAAATTCATAGGTCGAAAACTTGGTGTTATAAAAAGTGATGTATGAATTAATCTAGTAAACTAGGCTAAACTCTATCCAATATTTTCCTATCACAAAAGCTAAATTTGTGGTTGAAATGCATATGAATGAATTAGAATTGGAAATTCATTCACATTGGCAAGTTTTTGTGGAATGTTTTTAACATCTTGCGGTAAAATAGAGGGTTAAAAAAACAGGATTTTTGAAAACGCTCATCGTAGTTAATTTGATGGATGGGATTACACACCTTTAAATAGAATGGCTTGTCTGACTGAAAACTATAGTAATGTCAAATTCACCACCTAAATAACTTATCCTCTTAGAGTTAAAGTGACAAAGTAAAACCAAGTTTCCACACAAAAGTAATCATATCCAAATACGTCAATTTGACGTGAATAGTTAGGCGTATCTATTATTTTTCGTTAATATACACAAATTATACTAGCTTCGTACTTAAGTGTAGTTTAAAACATACCACACTTTAGACTTATGAGTTAATGTTTGTGAGCTAAAATAGATGAAATGTGTCAATATTCTTTTCAGCGATTGAGATGTTTTTGTGTACTTTACTTTAATTGATTTGTTTCTCTTACTTTCCCGCAGTTGAGATAATTCCCTTAATTTCTTGTGATTGCGATGGTTCTATGTATAATTTTGCGATCGCGCGGCTCTTATTGCGCGGCTTTTGTCGACAGGTATGGATACCAGTCTACTCCAATAGTTGGAAGTGTGGCGATTGTCTTCGACACATTTTCTAATGCAGGAGAACCGACGGAAAGAAATGTCGCTATGCGAGAAAAATTTCAGCAAAATCCGATAAACCCAAAAATAGCAAGCGTACTCAATAATTTTGATAAGATTATAAACGCTTGGATTGAATATAGCGGAAGTACTAAAATATGGAAGGTTTATTTGAGTTTAGGAACAGTAAAACCGTCAGCCCTTTTCGAATACCAAAGACCCCTCTGCCAACTTTTACGACCGTCCGATTGTAAAACGTGTCAAAATGTGACGTCAACATTTTTTGGATTTACCGGAGCCACGGGCGGATGTAATGATGTCCATCAAATAAGATCGTGGAGTTTCTCAAGTGCTTGGTCAGGTAAAAGCCAAGGAGAAAAATCCAAACATATTCACTTGATCATTTACAATGATTATTGTGGATGTGTTTTTTTGTTATGTATGAGTCACAAATAAGACAAAGTTATTTAAAAAAAAAAGGAAATGCGGGCGAAATTAGCTTCATCAGTTTGCAGCCAAAAGTTGATTTATTTAACAAAGCCATCTACTGTGACTATTGTCGATACTTTTTGGGCTAATAGTGTGGATAACATTAAACATGGTAAATGTTATAGATTTGGAATTACATGTTGTATTGACTAGATATAGCATTGTTAATTTAGAAAGTTGTAACCACTAATTTGGTAAGACTTTTAGAAAAACTTTTTAATAAAAGCCCATTAAACTGGACATTTAAGTGAACCAGGAAAGATTATTACCTACATAATGAATAAAATTTTGCTGATTGGTGGGAGCTGGTTTTCAATATTTTGCACCTAGATTCACCCACCTCGGCACTGAAATCTGACCCGCACGGATTTGGCATGGCACGGGCATTCCTCCCTCCGTCTGATCCTCCCTCGACCGTTCCTCCTCCCTCCCGTCCTCCACCTAGATCTCCCTCTCGTCCACCCCCACCCCTCCCTCTCCCTGTTCTGTCCTCCCCTCTTTGCTGGTGAAAATTCCACTGTGTATTGTGTGGCCCATTCCCAACTTTTCATGTATTTTTTGTTTTTTTTTTTAATTTATGCCAAATTCTATCTATATATTTCCATATATATGCATATATGTATAATATTTTTATTCACACACACATAAACGTGTATATACATGCATATATATATTTGTGTGTGTGTGTATGTGTGTGTGTCCTTCTCCACATTATTGGTGAACTTTGTCTTTTGGTGGAATGATTATCATCTAGTGCTTTTGTCTTGTTATCTTCACTTTCATCTTTTATGAACCCTTAATTCCTCTTTGCTCCATTTTTATGGCCCGTGGCCCTTCATGTCTTTAGTTGGCGCCGAATAATGATTTCTCTCGGTATTGAACGAAAATTATATTTGGAGGCGCAATCAGTCTCTAGGTTCTATATATCCTTTGAAGACATGTGAAAAAATTAGGTAATCGGCCATATGTTCTTCAATCTTCAGCCATTCAAAAGTTGACTCACTTCGAGAACATCAACTAGTCCAGAGCCGATCACTTAAAACGATCAGCGATATAAAAACCAATCAGTTTTACGATTTATTTTTCTTTGAATTGGAAGTGCATTTCAAAAAAATTCTTGTGCGTTAAAAAACCGATCATTAGGTCATGTCGTTTTTCCTTAAATGCGCGAGACAAACGTTTTTTGGTTTCTACAACTTTTGCCTCAGTTTTTCCCATGTCACTCAATAGCAAGTAAGCAATTGTATAGCAAAGACAGTGATTAAGGCGCAGATTTTGATCTTTTATTAGAATATAGTAATCCATCTAATCCATCTTCTATATTTCTGCAAGTTTTGTTAATGTGGTGATTTGAATACTTTTAGCGCTAGTTCGTCTTAGAAATTAGACAGTACATGTTTTGTAACCATCTATTTTAAGACTTGAATGACTATATAGATCTCTAATTGTCCTGGGACAAGAGTTCCAGCAGTTGATATTCCAGTGTGTGTCGTTTGTTGATATGAGCTCAGGAGGCATCTTGATGGAGTTCAAATCAAGATTGAATGACAGTAATCGTGTCCTTTCAAATTGGGGATCGGTCTCTGATGTATGCAAATGGGCGAAAGTGGTGTGCGACAACAAGGTCGTAATCAAATTGTAGGTCTTCAATCCTTAACATTATGTGACTAGCTCTGGTATTATAGACCGTCAATATGTGTTCCTCACTATGACGGAATTCCATGCGTTTCATATACTTGATTGATTCTGTCATAAACAGTACTCTATAACTTTTGTTTTATGGGCAATCACTACCTATATGCTTGAATATGTGTATGATATAGAGATATATACAGTTTTTATAAACTGTCTATATCTCATATATTTGTGTATAAATTTCAATATTCATGTCATGTGGTAGTTCCAAAGGGCCATCACTAAATTTATGTGTCATTAGACTTTGGATGTAGTCTTTACACTAAAAGAATCTATCTGCTTATGCTAGCAACTTGAGCTTCTTTGCACACTTGAGTAGTTTACAGTTCTTATTTCACAATGTAGATTATTATCGGCTACTGTGCATGGGGGGAGCATTTCGGAAGTGATAACGCGTTTGGATTCTCTCCAAGAACTGTAAGTGAAACAATCAGCTCGCATACCATGGAAAACATTATATGTGTGTTCTGGTCGATAGAATGCTTTAATAGAGTTCTCTTTTGTTTGGTTAAATTGCAACAATATACCGTTGTCCGTGGTAACAACAAATTTGGCTTCCGCGGGAGTAGAAATTTCGCTGTTTTTATGGAATTATTCTGTTGTTTCACCTTTCATGATTGAATTTTTCTTTTTGACAGGGATTTATCTTCATGTAAATTAACTGGATCCATTCCCGTGTCCCTCGGAAACTTGCGGAACCTTAGATCATTGTAAGTTTGACAATCATAGTTTTCTAATGATAACTCCCATTGATATTTCTCCCCTGATGGCTGTTATACTGGAGCGAGAGATTGTAACTAAAGGGTTTTGGGGTTCATGAGAGGGACAGGTGAACAATACTAATTTAATTATCCTTTGGTCGAAAGTTTACCTTGCGCACATTGGATTGTTTGTCATAAAATTCACCTTAACAGGAGATGGATTCATGAGATTATGCCTCCTAAATACGTCTCTCGTAGACTACCTTTGTGATTCTACTGATATTAATATTTGTTCTATCTTTCCTACCCATAATTTCCCTCTTCTCACGGGCATTGCGAGACTATTTTTTATTATTTCTTATAGCATGGGATACTTCATTTCTGCAGAAAAGTCATATCAACGTGGTGCATACTAAACTTTCTGTGGAGCCAAAATAACAACGAACAGACTTGAAGTTAGCATAGTTCATTCTGATGGTGGTGCAATATTTCAGATATTTAATTCATCATTAACACCTCATGAAAAAGAAACAGAGGATGTTTGAAACACTGATATTTCTGGTGTATGGCAGAAATCTTTTGAACAATCAGTTATCAGGAGGCATTCCGACATCAGTTCAAAACTTGACAAGTCTCCAAATATTGTAAGTTGGTACTTATTTCCCCTAAGGAACTTAGTGTTGACTTAGTATTGATTTTTTCAGTTTTGTTGTGCATGTGACAATAGCCATCTGGAGCTTATTATTGGGTTCATGTTTTGAGATGCCTAAATCCGAACTGTACAATCTGAACAGCTCGCTGCATCATTTGTAATTTTCCGCTTAGTAAACGTTGATTTCTTTTGAAGGAAAATCAATATGGGCCAATTTATTTCATGAAAGCTAGTAAGGAACGCTAGCCACCTTTTGTGGTGGGTGACATAGGTGCATTACCCGTATCTAGTTACTAACCGCAAGTTATTTGATATCATTGTTTTTTAAACAGGAGCCTCTCTAGTAACTCGCTGACAGGGTCTATTCCCTCTGTCATGATGACTTTACCGAAGCTCCAAGAGCTGTAAGTTATGAATTTTTCCGTATATTTTTTTTTGCTAAATAAGCATTCTTAATTATATTGCTACCTTGTGAATTTATTAATAACATTCACAAGGTCGTCAAACATTGTAAAAAAAAAAAATGTTTACATTTTTGCAAGAGATTCATCCATGTGTTAATTTGACAAGTGGTTTTCAGTTTCTGAGCTGAGTTGACTTTTACAACTGGATTTTTCAGGTACTTAGACCAGAACAACTTCAATGGGACTTTACCTCTAAATATAGGCAGCTTAATCAAGTTGCGAATTATGTAAGTTAATTCTTCTATTTCCATAAATCAAAGATAAAAGCGAGGCCGCAAATGAGAAATGAGTATGAAGCAAAAATGCAATTATCAATGACTGCATTGCGTTTCTCAACTCAAGACGCTGAAAATTACTGAAGTCGACTTTTACAGAAGTTTGCAGTCAAATATTGATTCTGTGCACTCCCATGCACTCAATGTTCCCCTGTTGTTCCAGACATTTGTTCAATAACAATTTAATGGGCACCATTCCTACAAGTTTCGGCAGCCTGAAAAAACTCCAGGAAATGTGAGTTGTGATATTTGTTCATTTCTATTGGCAGATGAAAATTTTTGTTCACTGGAATTTCAATACTTTTGCAGCTTCAATCACAAATGTCACAAGAGATTGCTTGTTAATGTTTGTGTTAATGATTTTTTATTCATAAACATTTAAGAACACTAGCAAAACTAGAAAATTCTTCTTAAATTTCCAGTTTCCGTACTCATCAACTTTTTGCCAGTGCATAATTGACAAGTGCCTTAACATATCAGAAATTAGCCTTAAGTTTTGGAGATTTCTTGATGCTCTTCTTAGAGTATACTGATGTCGTTTGTTCACTTACACTGTTCTTTAAACTTAAATAATTCTGTCAGACTTCAAGACTGAAAAAAGTATGCATTTGACATTTGTCACCAATAGTAGATTAATCCCTGTTTTGGTTAACAGGAATTTGCAAAACAATTTCCTCACTGGGAATTTCATCTTGGAACTTCAGATTCTGACCGACTTGAATGTTGACGTCAGTAACAACTATTTATCTGGAGCAAGTGTTGTTGTGAATGGCAATCCAATTTTTGCCTTTGTTATGAACAACTGTTTTGACAATAGCATCTCAATTGGTGAAGACACAACACCAAGAAAAGATGATAAGCTATGTGAGAGATTTTGCGATGCAACACAACCCACGGGTGTATGTGGAGGACATGGTTATTGTACGGCGCTAGATGTCCCATGTAGATGTGATGAGGGCTATACAACAAGTATAGATAATTTCACTTGTACCTTTGGTATGTATCACTCCATTTGATGCCCATAGCAATAATCTGCAAGCGTTTGTGTGTCAAGGAATTACTAGTTTTAAGGGAACTGCTAATTTAGTGGGGAGTACTGTGGCTGTTGTATCCTTTTCCCTTAAATAGTGTTAATGTATAGTATTTGTCTAGAATAAGTCATGATTGAACAATAGTTTTTGTCCCTGATGGCGATGGGCATTATACCTTCATTAAGCAAGGGTGACATCAATTTTAAAATTATACGTTTGATAGAGAATTTACCTGTTTCTAAAAGCAGAGCCCTCGAAACAAACATGCGACCAACAATGAATACGCAACTCCTCCGTAACATGGAAAAGAGGAGAAATAATTCTATACTTCTGATGTGACAAAGTGGTTGCTAAATATTTTAGCCATGTCAAATATGTCCAAAACTTGTTTACATATTAATGGTTTGCGAGACTTAGAAGAAGGGAGAGTGACAATTTATCTTATTCGGTGTCATATCACATGGTGGACAGAGGGTCAACAATTTATGTAATCTACATTATACAACAAGAGATCAGAATCGTTATGTCTTTTGCTATCCGGGGGACAACACCTTTTAACAAAATCTTTATACACTTGCAGGGACGTGGTTTACGCGTTGATGATTAGGGGGGATTAATATAACCATTAGAAAAAAAAGAGAATGCAAGACCTAATTTGGGGCCATTTCATGAGGGTGTAAACGGAGTTAAAGTTGTACATAGCCTACAGTATATAACAAGAGATCGGAATCATATTGTCTCTTCCTATTTGTGGGACGGCACCGTCTAATCAAAAATGTATTCAACACTTGCAGAGGGACGTGGCCTCGGACTTACAAGCCTCGGCGTGTTCAAATATACAAAGCTGAACAGGTATTTCCGCTACACAAGCTCGGGATACTTAACTCCGGATGAAGACAACAAGGCATCTTGGCTCGTAGCAACAAACTGGAATTGGATGAAACGACGAGCAGTGACAGCCATCAAGGATCAGCAAAATTGCAGTAAGTAAAACACCAGTTTTATGAAAATAGGTGTTTGAGGTCACTGAGGCACGTGAAAGTGAGACCAGATATTTACTTGTTGTTGCTCACACTTATGAAAAAAACGACATCAAGGTCTGATATGTAAGCTCATATGTGTTTTATTGTAAGGAGGAAACAGGCATGTGAAATTTCAGAAAAATTCGATGCTCCAACATCACTTGTTTTACTCTTTGAGGTTATAGAATGCAGCATTTTCAACTTGTTGCCAATTCAACCATTTGATTCTGTTCAATTCCACATTTTTCACTCTATGTTGACAATTTTCTTTTCTCCTTTCTGCTTATGGCGCTTTCAGATGTTTGCTGGCTCTTCGCATCCATTTCAGCGATTGAGAGTGCTTATTACATCACAAATGGGGGAGATTCAAACATTCCTGTAATATCAGAAAACCAGATTTTTAACTGCTCCAAATTGGCTCGTGATTGCTCCGCTGGTGGTTGGCCGGCGGAGGCTCTCGAGTATGCTGCTAATAATCCACTTATGTTGACATCCAATTATCTCCCAGGTTCTTGTTTAGGAGGGCAGGTATTTTTTTTCCCCCACATGTTTGTTCGGGCAAGGAATGAAGTCCCACAAAAGCAGGGACGTTTTTGTTTTTTTTTTGGGAACTATCAAATGTTAAAAAATGTGAGATGGCCGCTGATGACGTGCAACATGCTATTTTCTACAAACTCTAGCAGATATTGCATTTTTATCATCACATCTTTGTGGTTTATAGGTCCATTCTGGTAAATAACTACAAGAAAAAGGGTGTATTTTCAGGTCAACATTAATCTAATGATTTCATCTTTTGAGAGAGTCCAGCTGCGTGGATGGCTAGGATTGCTTTTGGCTGTCCAACAACAAACAGCCATAGTCGGCATTGAAGCAAGTGGAACAAGTTTCCTCAACTATGATCCCAACATGGTGACTTTTTGACAAACCAGTACCTAAGGAGTTAATGATTTAGTGAATGTCTTTCTATTTTCACGTACAATTGTGTTCCAGCACAATCTAAAGTTAAATTTGACTGTTTCATCCTTAAGTTTCACAAAAAAAACAAGGGTTTGTGAGGGGTTTCAAACGACTGAAAGGATTTCCTGTTTTATGGATGATAATTTATTTTGAAAAGAAAAGAGAAAAATGTTTGAAATCTTCACATGGTACCTAGGAGTGCAAACACGCATCAAGTGTATGATTATATGCATCTTCTATGATTTGTGTCACATTCTGTTGCTTCATGGAGCCAAAACGTCCCAATAGTGCCAAACCCTTAGGATACTCCAATGTATACGATACTAACAGATGACAGAAACTGATGATTTTCTTGATAGTGTTTTTTTGGTTTTCTATAGGGGGTGTTTTCTGATGAAGAATGCTTTTCTAACGGAGTGGATCACGCCGTCGTTGTTGTTGGCTACGATTTGACAAACAATCCGCCATATTGGCTCATCCGAAACTCTTGGGGCCCGAATTGGGGCGACAAAGGATATATGCGATTAAAAATTACTGGAGGGCCCGGTATTTGCGGAATAAATACCATTCCAGCACTTATACCAATTGTGAAATTGCCAAGTAAGATTTATTTTTGTATGGTCATTGATAGAGCTTTTCCACAATATAGATTTTATTTTCACATGGTCATTGACATAACCTTTCCACAACATAATTTTTTCACTTTTTTCTTCTCTTATTTTATTTTTATTATTATTTCTTGCATTGTAAACTTTCCATTTTCTCAGAACCCATTCAGGAATTTCCTTTTAGGACGCATGTCTATAAGTGACAAGTTTATGCTGCTGTTTCAAAATGCCATATTTTGAGCAAACTTTGTCGTTTGATTTCAATAAGAGTGGATTTAGAACACCAAGGCATTGTTAACGCTAACGTTTAAATTGGACCCATAAAATATAAATTTACCGACCGGAAAACAACACAAGATCGTTGTAATTTTCAAACACTTTCTTTTCTGTTATCATCTGCTTGGTGCGAATAAATGAACGCGTGGCGTGCGACACCCAAAAACACAAACCAATAAAAATTGTAACGTAATAGCACGCCAAATTTCTCTTTTCGCGATACACTAGTAAATTGTTGGGAACATTGTGCGAATCCGCGTGTAGGCTGGGTTCGCGCTAGTAAGTAATGGACGGTTCAGTTCGTTTTTATTGTATCGTTTTTTTCAAGCGGTGTAGATGTTATTTCATTCGCAAGACGTGCTACTATGCTTTTAGTCCTGCGCAGGTTTAATTTCGTTTCTATGGGATTGCTCGTTTGTCTTGTTGTTGGTGTTCGGTGAATGGTGGCCTTTTGTGTTAGTGGAGAGTGTTTCAGCTGCGATGCTGCTTTGTACATTAATTTATGAGTCAAAAACATGAGTTAAAAACAGTTAAGGGAGATTGAGATTTTTTTTAAGAATGAGCAAGAAGAAAAAGCTAGACGTAGTACATGTATGTTTGGTCAATACCTTGGTGCATGGGATGTGTGAATGTTTGGTAGTTTTTGTTTTTGCTTTTCTGTGGCTGCTAAATAGGTGCGCTCTATTGTCTATTTGCGATCTTATCAATTGGGAGTGAAGTAGGATAGTTCTCCAGTTTGTGGTTGAGTGACGTAACTATACGAAAGGAAGAAGAAAAGTACGCTTTCGCCATTTATTGGTTTGAGGACAACACTACAACCTTTAAAAGACCTGCCTTTTTTGAAATGTCGTACCGTGAGCCCAATGAGAAAGCCCTCAGTTTTAGAGGTGCTTAGTAAGAGGAGTCACTTCTGACAGACCCCATGGGACAGGGGAGGTTTAGAGGCAACACTAGTTCAGAGGCAACACTAGTTCAGATAACCATCGTAATGAGTTTTGAACTCTGGTTGAGATCCATTTTGGGAAAGTACAGATTGACGTGAAAAAGAAAAAGAAAAAGACAAATTTTGTGAAGGAGGAACCAAATTCTTATTCCAGTTCCGACAATAGTTCAGAGGTGAAGACGAAGATATGGACAAGGAGAGAAGACGAAAGGGTAAATAGAGAGTGGAGGACGAGGAAGATCGATCATGAAACTAAAGTTGATTTCCATGAAAATTATGAACAGGAGGATTCTCGGTATTCGAGGAAACGGATTTAGAAGATGCACACGTACCGAATGGCAATGGAAGTTTTGGTCGAACCAATTCTATGGTCAAGGGAAGTTCTCAAAATTTGGACATTTATAATGACGTTCAAAGTGACATCACCTTGTGTTCTCAATCTTCACGTAAAACTAAGAGTCGCCAAAAGTTGAAATCGAACTATTTGTGAATTGTTGATGAGGTTGATGAGGTTGATGAGGAAGAAGACATGATTGTGGTTCCAAAATGTACTAGAGAGGTGAAGGGAAAAAAACCTGTCAAGGTGTCTTACGATTGAGTGGGTGGGGACAACTCAAAATCCCATTATTACATTTTAGAGTCATAAAAGAATGATTTCCTTTTACAAAAATTAGTTTGTTAGGATTGAGTAATTGAACCGCAACTTTTTACCTCCGCGAGGCAGTGGTCATTTGGAAACAAAATGGAAAACAACATGAAGTCTGTGGTCAATAATCAAGTATTTGAGGAGTTAGAATGACCTTAAAAAAAAAGGCGATAGGCGCAAAATAGATGATCAACGGGAAGATAAATTCCTCAAGTGAAGTTATTAAACACAAATTGCAGCTTGTTTGTAAGGGATTTGACCAAAAAGAAGTTATAGATTGTATGAGGCCTACGGTCTTGTGGTAAAGCCAGATTCGGTATGGATGATGTTGGCCTTAGTAGTGGCCAACAAAAAACACATCGGGGAGATGGATGTCGAGACAATAATATTGAATGGTGACCTCGAGGAAAAGGTGTACATGAACTTTTTGTAGAGGTATGGTGTGGCGACTACGGAATTCTTGCAAGGATTGAAGCGGGCACCGTGGGCATAGTAACTTGCGTTTTCATAAAGCCCTAACATAGTTTGGGTTCCAGCTGAAGTTCACTTTCGAGTAACTACATGAAAGGTGAAGGGGAGAACTAATTTATCTTCTCCGTCTATGCAGACTACTTCAGCATGGTTTCTAATGGTTTGGATAAAATGATGGAATTGAAGTAACTTATTATGGATTTTAAGATAACGCATGTGGGTGCAACGCATATAATTTTGGGGATTGAGGTGACTCGCGATGATTTGAGGAATGTAAAACTAAGTCAATAATAGTACTCTAAGGAGGTGTTACCACAAAATTCTACGACAAACGTGACACTAGTTTCCACGCCTTTGGACTCGAAAGTCCAATCAAGAAAGGTTGAGAACATAGACACACTCTACGTCTCGTAAAAGGAGGAAGTCGGTTTATTCGCTTACCTTACCATCGGAGCGAGGCTGGAGATTCCGGCAACAATTTTGATTGCAAGCGGATACTATCAAGCCCCAAAAGGATTTACTTGGTGGTTGTTAAACAAACCTTTTATTTTTTGGTTGGTATTATGAGTATGGGTCTAGCATTCCATCGAATGTGATGTTTGAGTGTTACAGTTTTCGTGATGCGGAGTGAGGCGACGACTTTGATTTTTGAAAGTCTACGTCTGATTCTGCTTCCATTTTCTGTTGGGCGACAATTTTGTGGAGTTCCGCGCGCTAGCATTAGTGACCTTGAGTCCTAAAGAGGTTAGATACAAGCAACGTAGCATCGGTATTACAGCTGGTTGTATGAAAATTTGTTTGGATAATCTGAGTTTTAAGTGTTTAGTTAAGAATCTTATGTTTTGTAGACGTATAAAACATATCCGGATTCAATGGCAATTTATAGGGATCTTGTGAGTGCTAAGGAGCTAAAATTCAACCATGTGCCTACAGTCGAAAGAAGCAAGCTGTAGAATAGTTGACGATGTCTACAGTGCATAAAAGGTTTGCAAAAAGAAGGCGTAAGTTAGGATTGTTGTGAGTGTTAAGGATTCCCACAACGAGAGAGGGAATATTGGGAACATTGTGAAAACTGACCTATCGGGTGGGTTCGCATCAGTATGTATTGGTAGGTTCAGTGCGTCAATATAGGTATCATTTTGTTTCGTGCAGTCTGCATCTTATTTAGTGCATAGGACGTGGTACTATGCTATTTGTCTAAGGGCGCGTTTCATTTCAGTACACAAATGTCTACATTGGCGTTGTGTTTCTGTCCTGTTTGTTACTGTTTGGTGAAAACCTTTCCTTTCGTCTTTGGGGAGAATTTTTCGGGTGTGAAGCTTCCTTGTACAGTAGTGATGAGTTACGATCAGTTAAAAGAAGCGAGTCATTGATTAACTCAGTTAAGAGAAGTGAATAATTGAGATCTTTTGTTAGGCTGAGAATGAAAAAAAAGATCGACTCAATGTTTGTATATTCTACTAGTACCTCGGTACATGGGAAAAATGTGAATGTTAGTGATTTATTGTTTCAGCTTGTAAGTGGCTGCGCACTGTGCGCTCTTGTCTCTTTGCGATCTTATCATGAATGGATGCATGTCGTCGCTTACATCCCTCCTGTCTCTCTTTCCCTCTCCCCTTCTCTCCTCTCTCTCCCTCTCTCCCTCTCTCTCCCTCTCTCTCCCTCTATCTCTCTATGAGTTGGAGAAGGAACGTGAGAGAGCGAAAGTGAGGAAAGAGAAGACGGAGGCGGTAAGGGACAGGGAGGGGAAAACCGAGAAATGGAGGGAAAGGGTGGGGCAATGGGAGGAAAGGGAAATTGAGAGGGCAAGGGAGAGAGAGAGTGACGGGAAAATTGAGCGAGAATTGGAGACGTAGATGGAGAAAGGGGGGCAGAGGGAAGAGGAGAGGGCGGGAAATGAAGTAGAGAGAGAGGAGAGAGATGCATAGGGAAACCGCGTGGGAGAGGGGAAGAGAAAGTGAGAGTGAGAGGGAGTGGGAGAGGAGGGGAAATCGAAAGGGCAAGGGAGAGGGAGCCGGAGAGGGAGAGAGGACAAAGAGGGAAAACCCGAGAGAGACGGAAATGGAGATGGATGGGGAGGGGGAGAGAGCGGGAGCCTAAGAGAAAGATTAAAAGGAGTGGAACTTGAGCGAGAAAGGGAAAACCAAGAGGATGAGGCAGATGATCAAAGGGGGAAACTCGAGGGAGATACGGAAGTGGAGATGGAGGGGGAGGGAGAGACGGAGGGGGAGAGGGCGAGAAGGAATGAGAGGTAGAGAGAGTTTGAGAGGAAGATGAAACCGTGAGGGCAAGGACAAAAAGAAGAAACCTGAAAGAGAGGCGGAAAGGGATGGGGGGAGGGCGGAAAAAACCAAAAGAGAGAGGAAAAGGACGGAGAAGCATAAAAAATTTGAGAGGGAGAGAGAGAGAGACAGGGTGAGGGAGAGGAAGTCGGAGAGGGAGGGGAAACGGCAATGGTGAAGGTGGGGGAAAAAGAGGAAAAAAGCTGAGAAGGAGAGGGAGAGGGATAAGGAGAGGGCAGAAAAACCTGAGAAAGAAGGGAAGAGGGATGGAAAAATGGAGAGGGAGAGGGAGAGGGAGGAAAAACGAGGGGATGAGGGAGACAGTGAAAGAGGGAAAACAGAGATAGGGTGGAATTTTAGACGGGAGAGTGGTGGAAAAAGAGTGAAAATGAGCGATGGAAAAAAAGGGGAAAACTGGGAGAGAGGTGGAGAGGTAAAATGCTCGAAAATTTTAAAACAGAAAATGTAGGAAAAATCATTTTTTCATGTTTTCGTATCGTTGAAGCACCTTCACTTCAGCAATACTCGACATTTTCTTCTTTTTATTTTGCGCTAAGTCAGTATTTTTGCCCTTTGCATTTATTTTTTCCCTATGCATTTATTCATAATCATGTTTTTGACATGATAAGTTTGTGCCTAATTACCAAAATCTCTCCTATGACCAGTGATTGACGCTTTTTTTAAATTAAACAAACCCATTTTACTTGCCCGATCCGACCTTTTTTTGTTGAATGTAAAAAAATATATATTTTGGAAACGGCTGTTTTTGATAGTCAGGTATTGGTGTCAGGTTTACTAGTACTGGCTGGAAAATTCACCGACATGGATATAGAAGTGTTGGTCATTGACATGTTGGACGTTGATTGAGAGAAATAGACAGGGACTACTGTGGAATACCGTCAATTGATGCTTATTGTCTTTGACCAAAAAGTAACCTTTGACCGTTGATGTTATTCTAATATATATGTGCAATACATGGCATCGGACGTGGGTAGTTGTTTGTCACCCTTGATAACAATGACCAAAATCAAATCATATCAAATCAAGATTACATCAATTTTTAACTTTCCTTCAATTCTATCACTATAACAATATTCGACCTATCCAAACCGTTGTTGTTCACCTAAAATGTATCATTTCTATTTATGAAATCTTGTTGACAAGATTATTTTGTAGCTTATATTTGGAAAAGAAAACGATCATCTAATTGTGCAAATACCATCTAGTGGGTAATATCTACCACAAAATCTGGCTGTTTAATTTAAATCACCTTGACGACGGTCTCAAGCATAAAAATATCATGTTTTCTGTGCCATTTATGTCATCCTTGCAGTGGATCCTTGCAACCTCAACAACTTTGCCAAGAAAAAGCTCGATGCTGCATATGGACCAGGTGTCATGAATCCATGCGGCAATGGAGTGTGTACTCCGTCAGGCACCACCAATCTATGCGAATGTCGCGATGACTTTGTCGCCGTCACCAACACGGATGGCAGCCAGACTTGTGCTCCAGGTTTTTCCGAAATGCAAAATTTTCATGATCCATGAAGCACACTGCACAACCATTAGAACTAATCACAGTTTATTAGGGAATGGACCACAATTTGTTTGATTGCATAACCTGAACTTGAACCGGCATATGTTCAAATTTGTCTAATCCCGAGAAGGTTGAATACAGTGATCCTTGAAACCTATTGCACAACTAATAGAGTAACATAAAGCTGAGCTGAAACATCTCAAAACTTATCTATTCCTTGAAAGGATATTCAAATCAGAAGGCATTAATGTGCAACATTCACTTTAAAACATTACTAGCATGTTTTTCCTTGAATGCTTAGTTTTGAAGATTACTAGCTAGATGGGCTAATTTTTCAAGGACATACATCAATTTAATTTTTTGTGATATAAATATCACTATGGTACGCAAGCTACGTAACGTGACCATAGCGTAGTTCGAAAGGCAGGTAACGGGGCCGTTAATGTATAGTTTAAGGACTCTCATTAAAACATTCCTGTAATATATGGTGTAAAAGCTACGTTACTTCTTTTCCGATCCATTTTCAACACCTTTTAGCTTTTCGCAAAAGCCTACTAGTGCAAAAGTACCTTTATGGCTAACTGATCAAATAAAAGGCACAAGGATCACGCTAATATTCTTGCGAATAGAAATTCAGAATGTGTAAAGATGTGTATTAAATTGACATTCTGAGGTTCTTTGTTTGCCAAAGAATCATGGATATCACTCATTTTTCAAGAACATGGGATTGTGATGAAATGTTGCAGTCATTGTAATTCAAAGAAATAATTTGTATATAACCTATACAGTATCGCTGGTACGGTTGACAGAATAATGCAGCCCTAAATCTGTACTTGCATTTGAGAAAGTCCTAGAAATAGCTCGCCAAACTCTTTAGCTAATATGGGGTAACTGTGGTTGTGAAATTGCAGCGAGTCCGTGTACTTTTGGCTCCAGAAACCCATGTGGCGTGGGTATTTGCGTTAATTCTGTGCTTTATCCAGGAACTTACCTTTGTGTTTGTCCTTTGGGTTATTCTCCTAGCGATACTGATGACGTGCTTACTTGTGTGCCTGGTGAGTGAGAAAGTTGCAACCTCAACTCAAAGGCATGTTTCCATATACTATTAAATTAATAATGATACCGGTTTTCTGATAGTTAAATACCAGTTCTTTAGTTTCGAAATTATTTTCAAATGTTGTAAAGGTGAATAGTTTTTCTCCAAGGATCTTTTGTATGGATAACCGAATCGTTGCCCATTCCTTTTGCAGCCCTTATCCTCGGGGACAAGCAGAACAACTACACAGTGCCGGAGAGTGGAAATGTGACTTGTGATACAATTCGTAACGCCTACGGAATATCCAAAGTCGACTTTACAAATCAAAATCTGGTAGCAAGACTTTCCACCATTTTGTGATGTGTGATCCTTATTGTTTCTCATGAAAATATTATTCTAAACCTATTGATGAAGAATTTAATTTCAGGAAATTTACTTCATTAACAACTAAATAGCCAATAAGACAAGAAGGCAATGTACCGCCTTTCAAGGGGCACTCTTGGCCCTATTTGTTTTCCCTGGCCTACCTACAGACCCATGTCGATATTCGGATTGTGAGCAGCATGAATTCTTGGAAGTATTTTGATTCTCACTTCAAATGTTAAAAAAAACTCGAAAAAGAGTAATCCGACCCCACTTGGTGACCAAACAAACTTCTCTCTCTCTCTCCTTCTCTCTCAGACTCTCCTCTCTCTTCCTCTATTCCCCCCTCTATTTTAAAGGGAGAGGGAGCAGGAAAATGAGAGGGGGAGAGAGAGGGAAGGGACGAGGGAGGTCATGAGTGACACGGAGATGGAGGACAGAGAGGGGAAACCATGGAGGTAGAGAGGGAAGGGGAGAGGGAGGGGAAGACGAGAGTGCGAGGAAGAGGGAGAAAGAAGGGAAAGCCGATAGAGAGACGGAAAATGGAGTTGGAGAGGGAAGGAGATAGTGAGGAACCTGAAAAATTGTCAAAATTAGCCATAAGGAAGAAAGAAGGGAAAAGCCGACAGGGCGAGGGAGAAGGAGAAAGAGGGGAAACGGAGAGAGCGACTGAAATGGAGATGGAGGGGGTGGAGGAGAGGGGCGAGATACTGAGAGGGAAAAAGAGAAAGAAAGAGGTGAAAACCGAAAGAGAGACGGAAATGTAGAGAGAAAGGGGGACGGAGGGGGAGAGGGCGGGAAAAACAAAGAGGGAGAGGGAGAGGAGAGGGGCGGAAAAACTGAGGTGAAAAAGGAGAAAGGGAGAGAGTGGGAGTGGGAGAGAGAGGACAAATAGAGAAGGGGGGAAGAGGGAGAATGAGGAATAAACCAAGAGAGAGATGGAAATGGAGATGGAAAGGGAGGGGGAGAGGGTGAGGAAAACTGATGGGAAGAGGTAGAGGGGGGAAAGGGATGGGAAAGCCAAGAGGGAGGGAGAGCGGGAGAGGGAGAGTGAGGAGGAGAGGGAGCGCGAGTGGGAGAAGGAATCCCTTTATTGGGATCGGCCATGTAAACCTGGTCCCCCTGGCTTTGATACCATGTTAAGATTCCTAGAATCGGGGGATAGAATGGACGATCCCAATAAAGGGATGATGAGCCGGCCAGGATTTGAACCTGGGACCTTTCACTTAAGCTGCGAACGCACTACCACTGTGCCACCAGCTCGGATGTTACGCTGGTGGGTCCATTTTTATATAGGTTTTAGTGTGGATATTACCACAATTCCGGATATCGAGCGCACGTTTCACGTACGTCAACACCCCCCCTCGAGAGGTAGCCGGTCATAATTGTCCATGTAAACCTGGTCCCCCTGGCTCTGATACCATGTTGAGGATCGGCGATATTTAGCATATCGCATGGGCGCCAAAGTGAAAACTTTGGTTAAATGGCCAAGCCGGGGATCGAACCCGGGACCTTGTGTTAGCCGTACACTAGCTCTACCAACTGAGCTACCCGGCCGATTGTGCATGCAAGCGCCTGAAACCGAATTTACGGCAATGAACGGCGCACTGGCGAAACCAGCATTTACTGCGATACACACGTGTGGAGTCCGAAGTGGACAATCCTCCAACATCCCACACTGGGGAAAATTGAGCCGGCTAGGGCTCGAACCTGAGACCTGTGACTTAAGTTGTCAACGCATTAACCACTGTGCCGCCAGCTTGATGTATACCTGGTGGGTCCGTACCCTTTTATTTCCGGCGGCGTCGAGTATGGTATTACCTACGCCGCATTGAACCGGCATCCACGTGCCAATCCAACAGAATGGAGAGGGAGAGGGAGAGGGAGAGGGAGAGGTTTTTCAAACATAAAATGTTAAAAACATGCAAAAAATGTTTTTTATGTTTTCCGTAACTTAGAATCTCCACAACTTCACAATACTTGATATTTTTGTTTTGCTTTTTCGCGCTGAGACACTGATTTTCTCTTCTGTATACCTGAAAAATATCTGGTATTTCCAAATTATACTTTTATTCCTAGCTGCCAAAAATCTCTAATATGACCGGTCATTTTGTGATAAATGACACCTTTTCAAAAGTTCACCAAACCCGTTTTACATTCCCGATCAGATTTTTCTTTTTTTTTGGTTGTCTATTAAACCTTGTTTTTTTGCATATGGTGGTTTAGTTATTGTTGATAACTTATTATGCACATGAAGGTTTCAAAAGTGCAAAATATATACATGTCTATATGTACAGTATATATATATACAAAAGTTCGATTTTATAAATAGCGGCAGAGATATGGCAAGGCGCAAAACAGACTGATTTTCCGAGAAAGTTTATACTTTCGGTGCATTTACTTCCATCCCTAGTGTTGAATATGTGTTACAACGTAATTAGTGTTTAGTGTGTTGTTTTGAAAAGTTAGTTTCGTGCGTACGCGACATTTTGTGCGCACGCGACGTTCATGCGTAAATTATTACCGGAAGTAAAGTGGTGGTACGAATGGAGGTTCGAATGGATTTGCGGATTGGGGGGGGTAGTTATACGATCGAAATTAAAGGGACGTGAGGAACTATTTGAGTGGTGTGTAATGCGGTGAGAAATGGACGGCGGATCGTGAAGTGATCCGATCCGAAATATTTGAAATGTTGAAAAATGATGTCGCTCGTACGAAACATAATGCGACATGCGCATTTATGAAAAAAGGACGCCGCAAGTACGGAGCGTCTTATTTGGCAAGTGGACGTGAATGCGTTTCACGACGTCACGAGATATTTGACGACTCACGTGGATTTCGTTTGGATTCTGTTGCCACGCGGAATCGCGTCAATCACACAATGTTTATTTTTGGACGACCCGGATTCTTTGAATAAATTCAAGGAATCTCGTTGAGTGACGTAGCGTGACTCAACATACGGTTTTGTGAGATTGTGTGTACGTATAAATATTTGGTCGAACATTGTTTTGTCTTTTTGTGTATTAAGTAATAGTGTAGGTTTACTCACTTTGACATACCTTGAAGTATTCGGGTATACCAACATTAATAGAGGTAGCTGGTAGACAGCGTACGGCTGGTATGCCTCCGTACATTCAGCAGTAAGCTCGTATATATTTGTAGGACTTAGTCATTTTAGGACTTAGGAACCTTTTGGACCAAAAACTGTTTATGGTTATTTTTGGTAATTTTATCTGAGGATTACTCTCAGATCTGTTGGCAGAATTGTCTGAAATTCTGTATGTGTGTTCCTCTATATACTGTTAATATTGTCACAGATTTGCAGGCCTATTGTGTGCTTAGTCTGTGTTTTAATTCATTGTGAAGTTAGTCTGTTTTATCAAAATTCTGGCAGACTTTTTCTGCAACTTTGACTAGATGGTGTGATCACTCTGTTCATTATTTTTGTCTGAAACTTTGTGAGATTATTTTGTAGCCGAGAAAATACCTGTGTTTGTAGTTTCAGCTTGTTTTGATATTTTTGTAGAATTCTGTGTTGATTCAAAGTAGGCTGTTTTTGGGTAGTCTGTGGTGCTTCCGAGGGTAAATCCATGGCTGAAAATGGCTATGGACAACATAGTGTATGAGTGACGCAGCTAAATACACTGATAACCCCTGATTTAACACTAGTTAAATAAACACTCACATCCAGAAACAACTTTTTATGAACTGATGACACAATGATTTTTCCTTTTTTTGCAGAATCTTGATTGCAGCGTCCCGCTGCTGTCGAACACAATTGTCGACGTAACAGCTTATCGCAACTGCTCTCTTCCCTATACTGTGATGGAGGTTAGTCGCCCCATTACATGGTTATGGTAACCGTTTAAAACCAGAACTGTTTTACTCGTATATGAGCAATGTCCAATCTGTTCTTTGTTTGCGGTTGAACATTATTGCTTACCGTATGTGTCTGTTTATTTCCTGGACAGTCGTCTTCCTTCATCAGATTCATATATTTTTGCGAAACAAGTAATTGTGGACTACTTTCTCTGTTTTGCAGGACGACAGTTGTGATTCAATCCAAATATTGTTTAATATAACAGCTCTTTCTGGACCCAATTCACCGAATCCAGACCTCGACTGCTATAAGCTTCAACCTTTCCAGCAGGTTTGGGAAATTTTACGCTGAATACTAGACGAAGCACACCTACAAGTTTTAGTGTTGAAAAATATGATAATCGTTGACAGAAGTTGCCTTTCTCATTCAATAGACTGTTTTTGATTTCAGGTGTGCATCCAGCGAGGCGAACTTCCATACCCCCTGCCGTGCGTAAAATCCTATGAGGTAAAACCAGAAGATACATGCAATTCAATTATAGCAAATCTTATGGATCCCGATGCTGACAAGCTCGAGAATGTCATGAAGTTCTACACCCTCAATGTGGGAATATATTGTTCACGCATCGACAGTTACGTCACCACTGTGTCAGGTTATAATGAAGAGGTATGTACTCAAAACACTTGTTATTACGCATATTGTTGGAAAAAGGTGGGTCGTTTTGCAGTGATATGAAATCTGGCCTTCTTCATTCTCCTGTCCCAAAATATTTCAGCACAACCAATGCATTTGTGCATCGTTAGTGAGCAGAAATAAATTATTTTTGTTTGTGACCAGGTTTGCCTCGAAAAAGGAGATTTGGGAACAATAATGGGACGCTGCTCTAGCGCAGATCGAAAGGCTATCAGATTGGTACCAACGGCCAATTGCGCAAATTTGAAAAAATGCTTTAAAAAGCCGGATACGTATAAATCCCTCAACACAGCGGCATGTACACCCAAGACGTTAAAAACCCTCCGGGCAAATGCTAATCCCATGATTTGCGTTAGCAACGCTGGCCCATGTTAATGAGCATGCGGAAAATTCAAGAGTGCTACTGTCTTTGCTCTGAATCAGTTGATACTTTTGAAAGTTCGAAAGTTTTGAAAACAGTTTAACTGCTAACATCTAAATTTGACATCAACAGTGTTGGCTTGCCAAAAAAATAGCACTACCCTTTTGGGGCTGATGGAACTCCCCTATGATTTCTCTTCGTGAACTCGGGCTGGCTGGTCAAACTTGAGGCCGTTTAACATGGAAAATGACCAAGTTCTAGCGTTCTACATTGTTTTTTTTCTCTTTTTTGTTATGATTTTTCAGTTGGGATTTTAAACCGGGTACGGTTGTTGCGGCCTTTTATGATAAACTAGTAAAGTATAAACATTCTTGAGAGATTTAAGATTTTCAGAGGTCAAAATATGAATGGGAACATACAAAGTCAATCCTGGCTAGATAGGGAGAGGGAGAAAAGAGGAAGGGGGGGGAAGATGGATGTTTGAATGGATCAAGGAGAAACAAAAATGGCACATACTAAATATGGTTCAAGTTGTCCTGTAAGTGTGAAGTTTAGCAAGCATTTTTGTTTGTTGTGCAATTGTTGTTACTGTGTTTCGCTTTTCAATTGTCACTGTGTTTCGCTTTTCAATTGTTTTTTTTATTTCGTTCCGTTGAAACTGTTGGTTGTCCTGGTTGCATATGACTGTAGAAATTCTACCAAAATCTGTTTTGTTATTGATTTGTAACTCACTCCTGTAGCTGAATCATGTGGCGAATGTTAAAAACCGGAGTCGGCTATTACGGGTAACCAAGAGAAGACTTAAGACCACGGACATCCAATCTAGCAAAGGAAACTCAGATCCAAACTCAGATTCGTCACGGAATGCAGCAAATTAGAAAAGATAGGAGAGGGAGAAAGGAATAGGCATTCACATGTCAAACAAAGTAGAGGAGGCTTTTAGAAATCTATTATAGAGTAGGATGAATACAAATTGTAAATTTGGACGAAATTGGACATATCAATAAAGCCTTAGTCTTTTTCCTCGCCTCTGCGAATGATAATCTACGTTTGCAGGAAACGAACTATTTAGAGCAGAAAAAGAAAAGAATCTAAGTGGTAGTCCAATGACAAAGTGCCACATGCCTAATTTGACAACCTACAATAATGCATTTGCAAAGCGCTGATACACAAACCCACCCGAATTAGTGTACCCAAAATATCGCGGGTCAAAGAAGGTACGACTCGATTTCGCGTGAGATCGAAATGGGCTAAGTACTGAAACGGAAGAATTGCCCAGAGTCGCACTAAAACAACAACTGTAATATCAGTGGATGGAATGTATAGAATTTAAAGAAAGGTACGACACTATTCTAAAAAAGAAATTACATTGAGTTTGTACTTCTGAAAGGTTAGAATTTTTGGTTTCTCTGTGGTTTACAGTTGTGCATAACTGCCATGTGACTTCTATTCGAACACGAATGTGTAATTGCGTACGGAATTATAGTATTTTCTTGAACAATAATGGATAATTGCGTACGAAACAATAGTATTTTCTTGAACAGGAATGTATAATTGCGTACAAAATAATAAATTTTTGAACAAGAATGCATAATTGCGTGCGACATGATAGTATTATCTTGAACACGAATGCATAATTGTGTACGAAATAACAGTATTTTCTTCTACAAGAATGGATAAACATGTAAGAAACAGTAGTATTTTCTCGAACAAGAATGCGTAAATACGTACGAAATAATAGTATTTTCTCAAACAAAAATGGGTAAATGTGTACGAAATGGTAATATTTTCTTCAACAAGAATGCATAAATGCGTACGAAATAATAATATTTTCTTCAACAGGAATGCATAAATGCGAACGAAATAATAGTCTTTTCTCAAACAGGAATGCGTAATTGCATACGAAATAATAGTATTTTCTTCAAAAGGAATGCATAATTGCGTACAAAATAATAGTATTGTTATGAACACGAATGCGTAATCACGTACGAAATTATAATATTTTCTTGAACACGAATGCATAAATGCGTACGAAATAATTGTATTTTTTTGAACAAGAATGCGTAATTACGTACAAAACAATAGTATTTTCTTCAACAGGAATGCAAAATTAAGTACGAAATAATAGTATTTTCTTTTACAAGAATGCGTAATTGCGTATGAAATAATAGTATTTTCTTGAACAGGAATGCATAAATGCGTACGAAATAATAGTATTCTCTTGAACAGGAATGCATAATTAAATACAAAATAATAGTATTTTCTTTTATAAGAATGTGTAATTGCGTACAAAATAGTAGTATATTCTTGAACAAAATGCACGAATGCGTACGAAATAATAATATATTTTAAAACAGGAATGCATAAATGCATACGAAATAACAGTATTTTATTGAAAAGGAATGCATAAACGCGTACAATATAATAGTATTTACTTGAACAAGAATGCGTGTTTGCGTACGAAATAATACGATTTTCTTAAACACAAATGCATAATTGCGTACAAAATAATAGTACTTTCTTGAACACAAATGCAAAAACGCGTACGAAATAATAATGTTTTCTTGAACAGGAATGCGTAATAGCGTACGAAATAGTAGTGTTTTTTTTAATATTAATGTATAATTGCGCACGAATTAACAGTATTATCTTCACCAGTAATGCATAAATGCGTACGAAATAATAGTATTTTCTTGAACACAAATGCATGTTGCGTACAAAATAGTAGTACTTTCTTGAACAGGAAAGCATAAACGCGTACGAAATAATATTTTTTTCTTGAACATGGATTTTTAAATGTGTACGAAATAGTAGTATATTCTTGAACATGAATGCATAAACGCGTAAGAAATGATAGTATTTTCTTGAACAAAAATACATAATTGCGTACGAAACCGCGTAATTGTGTTCAGAAATAATAATATTTTCTTGAACATGAATGCATAATTGCATACGAAAAAATAATATTATTTTATTGAACAAGAATGCATAAACACGTACGAAATGATAGTAATATCTTGAACAGGAATTAGTTCTTGCGTGCGAAATTTTATTACTTTTTTGAACATGAATGCGTAATTGCGTATGAAATAATTGTATTTCCTTGAACACGGATGCATAAACGTGTACAAAATTATAGTATTTTCTTGAACACGAATGCATAATTGCGTACTAAATAATAGTAGTTTCTTAAACATGACAGCGTAATTGCAACGAAACAATAATATTTTCTAGAACATAAATGTATAATTCACTACGAAAATAATTTTATTTTATTGAACAAGAATGCATAAACTAGTATGAAATGATGTATTTTTGTTATATGAACGCGAAATTGCGTATGAAAAAGTAGTATTTTCTCGAACACAAATGCATAATTGCATACAAAATAATAGTATTTACTTGAACATGAATGCATAAACGAGTACAAAATAACATTATTTTCTTGAACAAGACTGCGTAATTGCATACAAAATAATAGCATTTTCTTGAACACAAATGTATAAACGTGTAATAAAAAAAAACATTATTTTTAATTTGAATGCGTAATTGCGTACGAAATAATAATATTTTGTTGAACACGAATGCATAATTCCATACGAAATAATAGCATGTTGTTGAACACGAGTGCATAAATGCATACAAAACAATAGTATTTTTTTGAATATGAATGCATAAACGCGTACGAAATAATAGTATTTTTTTCAACAAAGTGCGTCATTGCGTACGATAGTAGTATTTTCCCAAACATTAATGCATAATTATGTACAAAATAGTAGTATTTTCTTGAAAAGGAATGTATAATTAAGTACAAAATAGAATTATAATCTTGAACATGATTGTATAATTGCCCAGAAATAATAATATTTTCTTGAACACGAATGCATAAACGTGTACAAAATAATAGTATTTGCTTGAATACGAATGCATAAGTGCGTACGAAATAATAGTATTTTCTTGAACAAGCCAGCGTAATTGCGTACGAAATAATTTTATTTTCTTGAACACGAATCATAGTTGTTCATACCGTTTAGTGCGAACCACTCAATCGTGACGAATCATACGTAACGAACGCATTGAACATTTTGAAAGAATCGTGAAAATCATTAATGAATTTTCGTCCGTACTATTCCGTACATATAATTTTTTTTTTTACATATACCGCAGTTTGTACATTTTCCGTAAAATTCCCGTCTATTTTCGTTATATTCCGTACATTTTCGGTACAATTCCGTACGTTTCCCATAAAATTTTTGTTCAGTTTACCATATAGAAAGTACTACAAAGTGCAGCGTATCTTTCCGTCAAAGTCTGTACTTATTTCGTACAGAACTGTACATTTACCGTATCTACCGTACAGCTGCAATAAATTGTCCGTTCAGTTTACCGGACAGAAAGTACATCGCTATTTTTTGCAATTTTTTCAACGGTCACGAATTATGCGTAGCAATAGGAAAAAATGAAAAAATCGCACGATTTGAACAACAGCGACACGAATGCATAAACGTGTACTGTATAATAGTAATGCGTAATTGACTAATTGCGTACGAATCATAGTTCAAAAGTAGGTGAAAGTAGGCCCATACAATATTCCTATTGTATGCAAAACATACAATATGACCTTAAGACCCATATTGTATTCGGACCTATTCAGACCAATTAAAACATTCAGACCGAAAATTGGAACAATTAAAAAATTCGGACCAAACATTATTGTTTACACCGTCAGATTAGGACAATCAGACGGTCGCTGATCAAAGTAGCGATCTAGGAAGATCACATGAAAAAGCACATAACACAACTTACAATAAAGGCGCCGACCAAAGGCCTACCAAAAAAACGCCTACTTTTGAACAATGGTACGAATGAATAGTATTTTGTTGAACAGGAATGCATAAATGCGTAAGAATTAGGGTAGAATTCCAGTAGATGCATAAATGCGTAAGAATTAGGGCAGAATTCCAGTAGAAGAACAGACTAGGTTTCTTACGAGTTGGCCCGGTTGGTGGGAGCGGTGAGAATCGTACTTTACAGCCAAAAAAGGCGTTACT
Organism: Zygnema cylindricum; assembly: GCA_037447655.1. Classification (NCBI taxonomy): domain Eukaryota; kingdom Viridiplantae; phylum Streptophyta; class Zygnematophyceae; order Zygnematales; family Zygnemataceae; genus Zygnema; species Zygnema cylindricum. The sequence continues at coordinate 109,813 of JBBHKE010000719.1, read as the reverse complement.
CCCACCTTTTTGTAAGATACGCCCGGGTACCTTGCATTTTTAGACTTATATGTTTAGGGTTTTTTACTGGTTGTGTTTTTTTTTATGTTCAGTGTGGTTCGTTACTGGACGCAGTACAAGCTTGTACATATCCGTACCACGCCGTACCTTAATTTTTTTTTGTCAGACGAAAATCGTTACTGGAAAGTTGTCGGGAAGCTCCAATGATGTAGGCGTAATTCCTGGCTGTTGGATATTCCACTTTTTCAGATCCGCGAAGCAATCCGCGCACATCATCCAGTGTCACGATACTCTCCTCGCGAGGAGAGTTGTACGATACTAGACGTGTACCATTGGTACACATGAAAACGAAAGAAAATATCTGCTTTGAACAAGCGATCACAGGTTTACACGTCGTATAGGCCATGTGCCTACGTCGTACGGTCCATGTGCCGCCTGCCACGCCGGATGCAGGTGAGCCGAATTTTTTTTCGCACGCTCCGTCTGACATCCACCGACATTCAAAGCTTGCCGCGACCTTCAAAGTTTGCCGCGACCTTCAAAGTTTGCCGCGTCTTTTTGCCATTCCGTTTCGAAATTTTGATTTCCGTTTTCAAAATCAAAAATCTGGCAGCAAACTTTACGTACGAATCATTGACTACCTCTGGTCGTACAGATATTCGTTTTGACTTTCCGTTTGAAGATTTTATTTAAGATTTTCAAATTTGGACTCTAACCTACGTGGCGCCAATCATAATTGAGGAAGGTTTGATGCTGGCCCGACAAAATGGAATAGTCTTCCAGTAAACGCTGCCAGTAGAATTTTCCGTACATTTACTGGGACGGCCTAATGGAATTCTACCCTTAGGGTGAACTTCCATTGGAGGAAAAGTGGGGTTGTTTACTGGAAGTCGTACAATTTCGTACAAATTCGTACCATTTTAAAAAAATTCGTCAGACGAAACATGACGAAGCATGTTTTCAGGATGGCTCCTATATTACAAGCGTAAGTATCGACCGCTGGATGTCTCACTATTTTAGATTCGCGAAGCAATCGCGCACATCGTCCAGTGTGAAGAAACTCTCCTCGCGAGGAGAGTTTCCTCACACTGGACGATGTGCGCGATTGCTTACATCCAACGGTCCAATCTTACGCCTATTTCATTGGAATCATCTTGTTAACATGTTTCATCTGACAAAAAAAAAAAATGGTACGAATCTGTACGAAATCGTATGGTTTTCAGTAAACATGCCCACTTTTCCTCTAATGGAGCAGAGGCCTTAGTAGTATTTTCTTGAACACGAATCGCCTGTTGCTCAAATCGTTCGATTTCTCATTATTTCCGATTTCTACTTCTAATTCGTGTCTGTTGAAAATATCGCAAAAAAAAGTAGAGTACTTTCTGTCCGGTTAACTGTACGTAAAATTTACAGAAAAGTACTGTATTTGACGTGAAATGTACGGTGTTTTACGGGAAATGTACGGACTTTGACGAAAAGATACTTTGCACTTCTTACTACTTTCTGTCCGGTAAACTGAACATAAATTTTACGGGATATGTACTGAATTTTACGTAAATGTACAAAATATTACCCTAAATGTACGGACTTTTTCGAAAAGAGACGTTGCAGTGTCGCACCATTTGCGCGCGCTAAGTTTGAATTCCTAACGATCGTACGAAGTTTTTTACATGTACGAAATAGTACGGATATAAAAACCTTTACGATTTTATCGATTTTTTATATAGTTCAATGCGTTACTTCCGTATAGTTCGGGCGATTAAATCGTGGATAGAATACAGTTTGAACAACTGTGACTCGAATGCATAATTGCGTACGAAATAATGGTATTTTCTTGAACAGGAGGAATGGATAAATACGTACGAAATAATATTGTTTTTACTTTTTAGTGCTTAGACAGTTAATAACTTAATATGATAGTATTTTCTTCGCCAGAATGTTTACCGTGCGTGCACGAACGGCGAATGCGTGGCCAAATATGCCCTTTCTCTATCGAAGTTTTACCCTCATGGTAATTCGTACAATTCGGTCCAGTTTTGTAGTTTTACTTTTTACCTAGAAACTACACAATTCAGTGAATTCACCTTATTAAGTACTAGTATCAACTATCAAGTAGTAAGGCTAATTTATTCAATGAAGCTGCCCTATAAGCGACTATTGTTTGAAAAGCCCTAGTGACTTTGATTTTTACCAAAGGTTATGCTCCTAGTGATTTATCTTTTTTCATCCCGTTTTGCGCCTCCGATTGTGACAACCTTGCGACGAAACATTGTCTTGTTGTTTATCGTTGAAGCTACAACGTGGATCGTTATTAGACTATAGAAATTAGTAGAGTAAAGAAAAAATTAGCGTCATTCATTCTAATTTAGTGCCAGGAGACGTGGCAGATTATGGTCCACGTCATTAAATAGTTTAATTTGTTCTATTTAAGGTATCAATGTCAAAATTTTGGGGTGCCGATATAGCGTACATAAGGCTAATAACGATTCACGGTGTAATTGTAAAAACAACCCTAAATTCAACATTACCTAAGTGAACATGGAAGCTTTAGTTATACACCCGTTTGATGCTATTTATGTTGGTTAGATCGAGGCAACAATAACAAAACAAGTTTGTTATTTTTTATACACGTTTAGATTTTGGATTCCTTTTTTCCATCACTATTTAGTTTTTTGCCAACATTACTCAAAGGTGACGTTTTCTTTGCAACTTCGAAGGAAATAACGATTAATAACACTAATAACGATTTAATGTACAGGAGTGGATAAATAAAAATAAGAAACGAATATCCAAATTTTCAAAACACACAAACTTACATATATATCATTCGTATATGCTATATGATTTTATCTGGATTCTGACTTTGATCTGGATCTGGTTCGACCGAGCGATCGCCCTTTCACGCCCTCCTGCCCCCTCCCAGCCTCCCTCCCCCCCTCCTCTAGCAGTCCTCCTCCCCACCCCCCCTAAGTGAGTTTGAATTTTTTTTTTTTTCCCTTTTTTTTTCCCTTTCTTTTTTTTTTTTTTTTTTTTTTTTTTTCTTTTGCAGGCTTTTGCAGAAAAACTTTTTGTGATTTTGAAATCATGTAATAAAAAATTTGAGGTGAGAGAAATCTGAACCCTTTTTTTTTTGGTGTTTTTTTGTGTTTTTGCCAACTTTTGTTTTTTAAAACTGGTAAAAGAGAAATAAATAAAGATGAAGAATAAGCAAGCAGAAAATCAATCTCTATAAATCCACACTATATTCGGTGTGTATTCACTAAAAGCTTCCGATGATAAATGTAAAAATCCCTAAAAATAATATTAAATAAAAAAAACCCTTGAGTAAAACTAATAATAAATAATAAAGAAACAAACAGACGAAAAAAAACCTCCATAAATCCACACTATATCCGGTGTCTTTTTTTCAGGTAAATGCTCCTGATGATGAACGTGTTATACCTAAAAATAGCACCCAAAAAAATAAATAACAATAAAGAAAAAAAAATCCGAATCCACACTATATTTGGTGTGTATTATCAGGTAAAGCTTCTGGTGATAAATGTAAAAAACCCTAGAAATAATACCAAAAAAAACAAAACAAGAAAAAAAAAACTCTCTAAATTTACTCTATATTTGGTACAGTTCCAGGTAAAGCTTCTCATGATGAATGTGATATCGCGAGTTGTCGGGACCCACCGCCTCCTCCTCCTTAACTTCTATCCTTACCTGCAGAAATATGTGCTGTTGGGGGTGTCTCTCTCTCCCTCCCTCCACCCCCTCCCTCTCCCTCTCTCTCTCTCTCTCTCTCTCTCTCTCTTTCTCTCTCCTCTCTCTCTCTCTCTCTCTTTCTCTCTCTCACACACACACTATCTCTCTCTCCGTCCCTCCCTCCCTACCTACCTCCCTCCCTCCCTCCCGCCCTCCACCCCCCTCCCTCCCTCTCTCTCGAAAAACC
>JBBHKE010000719.1:20047-104103 GCA_037447655.1 Zygnema cylindricum | reverse complement strand
AGTTTCCGCACCTACCTTCCCCCATTTCCTCTTCAACGTCCCCCCACCTCTCGAGCTTCCTGGAGTTATCACCTTCTTCTAGCCCCCCGTCCCCACTTACCGACATTCCGGGCTTGGCGAGCTCTTTCGAGTGGTTGTACCGGATTCACTTAACAAGCAGCTATTCTCCGGCCCTGTAGACTACCGAAGCCACCCGCTGCACCATACTTTCTCCACGAGCTATAGGTATGGCGCGTTGTAGCCGATTCATTCGTGGTGATTGGAAGTCCCTACACGCCGAGCATGAGGTTCGGATATCGAGCACCTCTTTCATACCACGTCGCCCACCGAAGCCATCAGATGTCCCGGCCTCTTATCGACGAACAATTCACTTAGGCCATGTTGGTGAGCTTTCTCGAGCGGTTCGGGCCTTACAGCCATTCACCCCTGCCCCCCGATCTTCTTCCACTATTGAGGTCCTTCGAGCTCTCCACCCCCCTGCAACTTCTCCTTTACCCCCTTCCATCCACGCCTTTGAGCCTTCTGAGAGTTTTACTTTAGATCAGGAGGTTTTCATTAAGGCATTTAGCTCTTCTCCTCATCTTTCAGCGGGGGGCCCTTCGGGCACAGTGAATGAGTTGTTTCGCGATGTTTTGCCCCCTAAATCGGGTGCTAGGGGGTTCGATGTGTTTTTTCGAGTATGTTCTCTTATAGCTAGTGGGGATGTGCCCCCTCGGATTTGTGATCTTCTCACGGCGTCTCGCCTTGTGGCAGCCGCCAAACCTAATGGAGGGATCCGCCCTATTGCCGTGGGAGAGGTTTTATACCGATTGGTGGCTCGTGCCATATGTCTCCAGCTCCAACAAGTTTTCCATGGTTATTTCTCTCCCCATCAGTTTGGAGTGGCCACGAGAGGAGGTTGTGAGGTCGTGGTCCACAGGATTCGGGCTTTGATGGATGTACATCCGGATTGGTTGGTCCTTCAGGTCAACGTTTCCAATGCATTCAATACGGTGGATCGGAATGTGATTTTTTCATAGCTTATGGAGGCTCCATCTCCAATTGTCCAATTATTCCCTTTTGTGAGGGCTTTCTATTCTTCGACAAGCATCCTTTCCTTTTCGACCGACGGTGATCTCATTTCACTCTCCTCTGCTACTGGCACTCGCCAAGGCGACCCTCTGGGCGGACCTTTGTTCGCCCTTGCCCATTATCGGGCCCTTCGTGCTTTCGCAACCACTTTCCCTTCTTGCCTTTTCCCTTCGGTTGCAGATGATACGCACATTATTGGGCCAATATAACAAGTCGTGTTGGCATATGATTTTTCCAAGGAACGTTTAGCCGAACTCAACCTTTCAATCCAGCCTTCAAAGTGTGTTATTTGGTCTCCTCATGATATTCCACTTTCCTTTACCCCCCCTTTTGGTTTTCAAACCCCATCTCCTTCCGATGGCATTCGTGTGCTAGGTTGCCCCCTTCGTTCGGATACTTTCGTGACCCAATTCCTTGATGATGTTTTACAGACAGATTTGGCCCAGGTGGACGACCTTCCTCGCCTTCACGATCCCCAAGTGGCTTTTGCTATGTTAACCAAGTGTTTTCCCCACCGCCCTTCTTACCTCACTCCTACTTACCCTCCCACCTCCACGTTTGTCTCTTTTCTTTCGGCCTTTGACGATCGCCTCATGGACGTCCTCCACACTCTGTTAGGTCGTAGGGCATTCGACCGCGAGTCCGTGCCCTCAGCCCGCATTCAGGCTTTTCTCCTTGAATCTGTCGGGGGGTTGGGTCTATTATCGCCTGCTCGTGTTGCTCCCGCTGCCTATTTGGGAAGTTGGTGCCTTATTGCCTCTACCCTTGTTTTCCATTTCTTGGCTGGGGACACCCTTGTTCTAGCTACTCTGGTCCCCCGCTCTGGTCCCCCGCGTTTCAGATGGTATGTTAGCTTTCCAGCGGACTCTTTTGGATGCGTCCCGTTCTCTTCCTCCCCATGCTCTAGTGGATGTGCCGATTTTTTCCACCTTGGTTACCACATCTGGTGAGCGTGTCCCGGAATCTATTTCCGATCGGGTTGTCGCCGCCATTAAATCTGACCTTCTCAAGGCGCTTCCCTCTGATTCTTCGCGTGTCTGTCTTCTCTCTTGTGGTGGACCAGGTTCTGGATCTTGGCTTTTGGCTAGACTTATTTTGTCCACTCTCCGATTCTCACCTGCTCAATTCACCACCGCCCTCCGATTTGGCCTTAGCCTCCCCCATCCTCATTTACTTGGCTCTCTTGTTTGTGCATGTGGTCGTGTTTTGGGGCCCGATGGTGTCCAATTGCTTCCTTGCTCCCATGTATGGGATTTCATCCAGGCGCACGACACTATTAGCGACGTTGTTGCGACCATCGCTTCGTAGGGGGGATTTTCTGTGCGTCGGGAGGTTTCTCACATTATTCCATCACGTCGGATTGATTTTTTCTTCCTTGATGGTGCCGGTCGCATCTTCGGTGATATTGTTTTGGAAAACCCTTCTTCGGCTACGGTTGTTGGCCGGGCGGCTCGTCATGTTGGGGTGGCGGCTCGTGATTATGCTAGCAGGGACCCTATGGACGACTTTATTGCGATGGCCGTCGAGATCTTTGGTTGTTTGGGTGTTGCAATGGACGAGTTTCTCCGTACTTGCGCTCGACGTGCTTTCGAGCGTCGAGGACCTGGGAGCCCTCCCCCTTCGGTCCTTACATCTTTTTATCGTCAACGCTTATCTATGGCTTTACAGCGAGTGCATGCTTCTATTCTCCTCCGATCGGCTTTCTCGGTTATGGATCGTCGCCGTGTTCCGGACCTCCCACAACGTGCTCCCCTAGGATGGGGGGACTTACGGGGTTGCTTTTCATAGATAGATAATTGAGTTGGGGTTAGAGTTGTAGTTTTGGATTTGTGAGTTGCCGGGCTTTTCATTTTGGGTTTGGGTTCTTTTATTTGCCTTGTTGTTGTTCCCGTTGCTCTCTTTAGTTTTTATTGCCCTGGTAGTTCTTATGTTTTGGCCATGGCACCCCTTTTGTACCCTTGGACTCAGATGGTTTACCATCGTGCTTTTTAATTTATCCTGCCCATAACTTATGAGTGTTAATAACACAGTCTTTTTCTTAGCACTGACTCAAAATATACCAAAAGTCGTCATACTTGAAAAGTCGTCAGATGCGATTTTGGATGTCAAAATATATGAAGTTGTCAAATACAATTGTGGATGTGAAAATATACAAAAAGTCGTCGGATTGAATTTTGGATGTGAAAATATTACGAAAAGTCATCGGATACAATTTTGGATGTGAAAATATACAAAAAGTCGTCGGTTCCAATTTTGGATGTGAAAATATTACGAAAAGTCGTCGGATACAATTTTGGATGTGAAAATATAAGAAAAGTCGTCGGATACAATTTTGGATGTGAATATATACGAAAAGTCGTCAGATACAATTTTGGATGTCAAAATATACGAAAAGTCGTCAGATACAATTTTGGATGTCAAAAAATTCGAAAAGTCGTCATCTACAATTTTGGATGTCGAAATAAATGATAAGTCGTCAGAAATAATTTTGTAGTGCTGTGTATCGGTAAGGATTCGCCGATAGCCGATATGGGCCTTTTTTCGAGTGGCCGATAATGGATATAATGGTACAGAATATCGTTATCGGTGTTGTCGCCGATAAATAACCGATATTTATCGGTTATTTTCGGCGATAACACCGATATCGATAACTATTGGCGATATCTGTTCAGACCAGATAAATGCACGGCCAGTACACTCAACTGTACGTGTTATTCCACGGACGAGCCGTGGACCCCCTTCCCCCACGATTTCGGTAAAAATCGCGATGAATAAATATATATTTTTACTTTTTATAAAAAACTAATATTTCATAAAAAAAGTGCCCCTAAATCGTCAAAAGATGGTGGTGGTGGCAGTAGGATGCAGTAAATGGCGGCAGTTTGACAGATGTTCTCGTTTGATCTGTTCGTATGTTTTTCGAAAAAGTTTGATTTAAAATTTTACAATATAATTTAATTTGTTCGTTTCAATACTATAGTTTTAGAACTATAAAGTATTGTTTTAAATTTATTGACGTTTATGTGCTGCGTTTTCCGTAATTGATTTTAGTTAAGCAGATACGGAACAGATACAGTATACGGCATACCACGCTATATAAAGTAAATAATATAATACAGTATACTATATAGTATTATTGTATGCATACTGTATATTTTAAAAGTTATCGCTGATATGGAATTTGTTGGTCTTTGACCGATATATCGGGACCTCTGACCGTTCGATAACCGATAACTATTGGTATTGGTGTTATCGCGGTAATTTTTTTACCGATACACAACACTAAAAACTGCGGGCATTTTATTTATTAACATAAAATACAATTAATATAAATAATATAGCAAAAATAAAATGCAATATCAAAAATATAACCGAATGAGTAAAAACTGAAAAAAAAAATGATTTATTTCTTAATACCTTAAATACAAATTTATGGTAAAATCCAAAACCGTAAAAAAATTGATTGGTGTACTATTGTGGTTTTTTAACTGGTGTTTTACAAACCATGAAAATTCTATGTTTTATATCATCAATTGTTCTTAACCGTAATAATGCGAATTTGATTTCTACTTTATTCTCTTTTGAGAGCATAGATTTTTCGCTATAATTTGTTCCTATCACAAAAAACCAAACACCAACATTGATTTATTTATTTTATGATATTTATTTATGCGGTGAAGATCATCCACAACTTTCATAACCGAATTAGAATCAATACATTAACGTAAACTCCACTCTAATAACTATTTAATGGTAATTGCAAACAATATGCTATCAGCCTACGATTTCATCAATTTCAATCTGTACCAAAGTTTGAAAAAAAAATTTTTTTTCACATGCAAGTTTCAAATAGAAAAAAATACAAGTCTTATGACTTTTGCACAACACCGTTTGGGTATTGCTGGTTCCTCCACCACTAATTCTATCGATAATTTGTCAAGTCCTCTCCATGCGTCAACACAGACACCGTAGAATTTTATGTTAGAAGTCATTGTGGAATTAAATGGTTGTGGAACTAACGCTTTGTCGAACCGGAAGGTATTAAGAGTTGGCGACAAAGTTTTGTGAATCGATCCCAGTCAATACGTGTTTGTACTATCCTTAGAGTTTGTTGTATGAATTGGTTTCAATTTGGTCCCAGTGTAGCGTGATACTTGTTCCCAGCATATAGTTTCAGTTATGAACAGCATTTTCACATAGTTAGGATGTTATTGACCGACACGCATTTCAATAGTTGTTTACACTATATCTTGTATTGGTGTTAGTGTTATGTTTTTTCGCCATTGAAAACATTATTTTTTCGTAATTACATGTCAGATTGTGGATCGGACGATTATGATTGAAAACTCAAATTCTCAGCTTTGACTAGCGATCTCCAATTAAAAATCGGACAAATGTGTAAGAAGAAAAGATGTTTGAAGTGGTGAAAGAAACATTAACACTATGAACGTTACACGGTGAAGTGTTTTTTGTACTGTTAAGGTTTTGTAGTTCAAGTGTTCAAGGTGGAAAAGAGAGAGAGAGAGAGAGAGAGAGAGAGAGAGAGAGAGAGAGAGAGAGAGAGAGAGAGAGAGATAATATAATAGTATAAAAGTATAATAGTATAATAATATAATAAGTAATAGTATAATAATATAATAATAATAATAAGAGAATAATACTCTAATTTAATAATGTACTAATATACTAATGTACTAATATAATAATATAATAAGGTAATAGAATAATAATACAATATTATAATAACAATAATAATATTATATATTATATAATATATTATTTTAGTATTTTGGTATATAACAATACTTAATAATACCAATAAGACTAGTATTACTAGTAATACTAATAACACTAATTTTACCAACAATACTAATAATACTGTTAATACTAATAATACTAATAACACTAATATTCTAATAGTCTAATTGAAGTTTCAAACAGGGAAAATCGGTTTTTTGTGTGCCAAATCAATTTAAACAGTATTCGTTTTTGCAGAGCCCTTCGTATTTGTTTCTAGAAGCTGAATCTCTTGATTGTTTTTTTTTTATGCAGATCAATGTTATAGATACACTGAGCAGGTTAAGTCACGACAATGATTCAAAAGTTGCCATGGTGAGAAATTCAGAAATGGATCTTGTTTGCTACTCCTTTCCTTGTTCCTTGTGAATTGTTTGATTGAAACGCTCTTTTCTAAGGATTATCGGTTTGCAAACTTCCTCCTAAACGATTCATCTTTTATTTTATTCTCGGGGAGAGTTGATAGCAGGTGTTCTAACCCAAGGAAAAGCTGCTTTATAAGTGCCAAAAAAAAAGAGGGAGAGAGAGAGAGGGAGAGAGGGAGAGGGAGAGGGAGAGGGAGGGGGAGGGGGAGGGGGAGGGAGGGAGGTTTTTTTTGGGTATTTCTGGGGTTTCTTTAAGTTAACTATTTTTGAAGATGTTTAGGATGTTGTTTTTGTGTTTTTTTTATCGCTTTGTTTTTGGGTTAACGGTTCTTTTCTGTGGGATTTTTGGGGTTTTTCAAAAGGCTTTTCATGAGGTCTTTCCAGGGTCACTCTTAGTTGTAGCAATTGAACTTCGTTCAAAAGGCGCCACCTTTTCACCTCTGACTTTTTGCATTATTTTTCCCGCGTTTTTTTTTCTGGGCAGGTAATGTGCACAAGCAGTCCCTGTGTTCCGGAGAACCCGTGACCGTATCGGTGACAAATTCTTTGTCCCAATGAGGAAACTCTAATTGGTGTGGAGAGGGAAAAATACATTATGGTATGACTCAGATCCCTGGCGGTAATAATTAGTTTTAGTTTAAATTTCAGTAATAATAATTTGAGTCATAATAATGCTAGTAATATTAGTTTGTTAGTAATAATACTAATAATAATGAAACTAGTAACAATAATTTCAGTCACAATAATATTAGTAACAATAGTTTCAGTCATAATAATACTAGTAATAATAATTTGTGTAATAATTAATGCAAATAATAATGATTTGAGTCATAATAATGCGAGTATAAATAATTTGAGTAATAATAATGCTAGTAATATACTAGAAATAATAATGCGTAGTAATAATAATTTCAGTCATGTAATACTAGTAACATTAATTTCAGTTATACTAATACTAGTAATAATAATTTGAGTCCCGTAATAGTAATCGAGTAATAATAATACTAGTATTAACAGTTTTTGTAATAATACTCGAGTAACAATAATACTAATAATAACAGTTTTAGTAATAATACTAAGATTAAATTCAGTCATAATATGACTATTCACAATAGTTAGAATATCAGATATAATAATACCAATACTAATACAGTAGAATAATTCCCATAATAATAATACTTTTATGTATTGTGTCCTCTTTGTATTTTGTTTTTGCTTTATTTTGTTTTAACTATTTTGTCTTTCTTGTATTCTGTTGTTTTCTTTTATGTATTTTGTCTATGTATTTTTAGGGTTTTTAATGGTTGTCTTTTGTATATTTTGTCTTTTCTGTATTTTGGCTTTTGTAAAATTTGCCTTCCATGTTATGTCTTTCATGCAATGTTTTTTTATAATTTGTCTTTTATGTACTTTTCCTCTTTAATGCATTTTATCTTTTATGTGTGTCAGATGGTCCACCTGCACCCCACCACGGTGTTGGAGCACAAGCCACCTAAACCTCTACCTCTCTACCTCTCCCTCCCTTTCATGTATATTTTCATTTATGTATTCCGTCTTGTATGTCTTTTGTCTTTCAAGTATTTTGTCATTTATGTTTTTTATGTCTTTTTTTGTGTTGTCTTTTTCTATATTTTATATTTTCTGTGTTTTGCTTTTTCTGTAGTTTGTCGTTTGTGTAATGTCTTTTCAGTATTTTGGCATTATATATTTGTCTTTTATGTTGACTCTTTTGTTGTTCTTTATCTGTTATGTATTTTGTCTTTTGTGCATTTTTCTTCTAGGTTGTCTTTTACGCTTTTTGTCCTTTGTATATTGTCTTTATGTATTTTATCTCGTGTATTTTACCATATTTTTGTATTTTGTCTTTAATTTATTGTCATTTATGTGTAATCTTATATGCGTTTTGTCTTTTCTTGTCTTTTTTGAATTGTCTTTCCCCAATTTTGATCCTCGGTCTTGGGTCGCCGATCCTCGAGCTTGTCGCCGAGCCGCCAATCCTCGTGATCGCCGCCGCGCCGCCGCAGATCCTCGAGTTCGGCGCCGCGCCGCCGATCCTCGAGCTCGTCGCCGCGCAGCCGAGGATTCGCCGCCGCGCCGCATATTCTCGATGTCGCTGTCGCGCCGCCGATTCACGAGATGGCCTCCGCGTCGCCGATCCTCAAGATCGCCGCCGCACTACCAATCCCGATCCTCGAGGTCTCTGCCGCACCGCCAATCCTCGAGTTCGCCGCTGCGTGCCGATCCTCAAGCTCGCCAACGCGTCGCCGATCATCGAGCTAGCCGCCGCACCGATGATCATCGAGATCGCCGCCCCGCCGCCAATCCTCAAGATCCCCGCCGCGCCGCCGACCCCCTAGCTTGCCGCCGATACTCGAGATTGCAGCCGCGCCGCCGATCCTCGAGATTGCAGCCGCGCCGCTGATCCTCGAGATTGCCGCCGCGCCGCCGATCCTGGAGCTCGCCGCCGCGCCGCCGACCCTCGAGATCGCCGCTCCTCCGCCGATCCTCGAGATCGCTGCTCCTCCGCCGATCCTCGAGATCGCCGCCATGTCGCCGATCATCAAGCTCGCCGCCGTGCTGTCGATCCTTGAGCTCGCCGCTGCTTCCCCTATCCTTATGATTGTCGCAGCGCCGCCGATCCTCGAGTTCGCCGCTTCCCCGCCGCCAATCGTCGAGATCGCCGCCGTTGATACGAGATCGCGGCCGGTCCTTGATTGTCACCAGTCCTTGATTGATTACCTCTGGATGTAAGACTGTAGCGAGATATCCTCAGATAACCATTGGACGTGAAAATATCAAAAAGTCTTCAAAATGAAACTTGCATGTGAAAATAACAAAAAGTCGTCAGACTCAATTAAGGATGTGAAAATGCATCCAAAAGTTTTCAAGTTAAATTTTGGATGTGAAAATATAAAAAAGTTGTCAGGTTTAATTTTAGATGTGTACCTAAAAACAAGTGTTGTGTATCGTTAAAAAACTTATTGCGATAACACTGATATTGATAGTTATCGTTTAGAGGATATATTGGGTCGAGACCAAAAAATTCCATATCGGTGATAACTTAAAAATTATATAGTACGCATACTATATTACTCTATAATTGTAACAGTAATAGCGGATCGAACTTGTTTATAAAAGGGTATTTAGGTGTTATGATTATAGAGTACTAAATTTGTAGACGTCCGCGAAAGAATCTCGCTATTTGGAGTTATATTTTAAAAGTTATAGCGATGTGTGTGTTTAGGTGACAGCCTGGGGTCTAAATAACAAGTGGGTATCATTGAAACGGGTTAAGGGTCAAATTAGTACCGAAATTACGCGTGTACGTTTCATAAAGTTCTAATGAAACTTTTAGTATGCAAGGTGGTTCGTTTCGTACAAATTTTAGTACAAGACGTCACTTTCACTTAATGGAATTTCGTAGGAAGTTTCGCGTGGGAAATTTGTTACGCACGATCGTGCGAAGTCGCGTTTCGTTTGGCGCGCACTTTTGCACGTAAATGTTACGTAGTGAAACGTAACGTTTGATTTGTTAGTAAAGTGCTAAGTAGTTAGTGAGAGATTTCGCACGTTTTTGCATTGGTCAGTCTGAGTCCTTGCTGATAAATGATCGGCCCAGGTAAAAACCTGTTAAAACGGAGCGTTGACTCTGGCCTGGCGAGTCCAGGGCGATGTTAGATAAATAGTGAAGTGTAAGAGGAGAGTAGACATCTTTTTCCTTTGGGAAAAGTTTGTGGAAATTCCGACTGATCTTGGTCCTGAGCGATTAATACTAAATTGGAGAAAAGGCATTTTTGCATTGAAATCTCTTACTAACTAAAAAGCGTTTTAGTAGTTAAGAGATAGAATTATTAAGAGTGGAGAGTAGTGGAAAACTTTAATAAGAAGGGTTGAGCCACGAGGGCAAGAGACCAAGCTAATGTTATGTGGACAAAAGCTTCTTCTAATTTAAAGCTTATCCTTATGGGAGTGTTGTCAAATGTGGATGTGTATTTTCCAATGTTTGGAATGTGTGGTTGGAATTGTTGGTAGTAATGGGATTTTGTGAGTGGTAGAAGATCCTGTTACAATAATATACTGTATTACATTATTTACATTATATAGCGTGGCATGCCATGTATAACAATTTGTTCCGTATCTATTTTACTGTTAATTATTACGGACAGCGCAACATGTAAACGTAGACAAATTTAAAACAATACTTAATAGTTCTAAAACTCTTTTACCGAAACGAAAAAATTAAAATACATTTTAAAATTCGAGATTCAAACTTTTTCGAAAAAAAAAACGAACAGATGAATAGAGTAGACTGAACCGTCGATGTCCAATTCGTACAAATTTAAACTTTTTTACGAAAACTACGTAGTATTCGTCTTTTTCATACTTTTCGTTAAATTCGTGTAAATTTCGCTGTACCGCCATTTACAAAGCACAATCTTAGAAAATCTTTAAAAATATTAAAAAGTACGGATATTGTATGAAATTGTATAAAAGTGTTCCCTAAAAGACCTAATAGTACGGAATATCTACGGCAACTGTATTGAAATATAAAGGAACGTACAACAATGTACCTTGGAAACCCTAAAAAATCCCGTGAAAGAACTCTAAAATGTACGAACATAGACGGACACTGTACGTAATTGTAAAAATATTGCACGGGTACAAAGTAAGGTACGCAATTTATCTTCTATTCATCATCGTTTGATGCGTACCGTACGTGTTATTCGTTAGTTTATACCGTGTGTAATATGCGCACGAGACATCTATGAAGTGATTACATCGGTCAGACTGCTGCCATTTACAACCACCATATTTATCTGTACGGTCCGTACCATTATCGCCGATAGTTATCGATATCGGTGTTATCACCGATAATAACCAATAAATATCGGTTATTTATCGGCGATAACATCGATGACGATATATCGTGCCAATATATCGATTATCGGGTACCCGATAAAATGTCAATATATGTTATCGACAGATCCTTACCGATACACAACACTACTAAAAACCATTCGTTAGATAAAATTTTGGATGTGAATATAACAAAAGGTCGTCCAGCTGAAATTTTGATATGAAAGTATCACAAAGTCGTCATTATACATTATGGATGTGAAAATATAGTAGAAAGTTGTTAGGTGAACGTTTGGATGTAAAAATACCGAAAAGTTGTCAAATGACAAATCGTCATGTAAAATTTGTAGATGTGAAAATATTGAAAGGTCATCATATTCAGTTTAGGATGTGAAAATATCAAAAAGTCGTTAGAAAGAAAAATGGTTGTGAAAATATATGACATGTCGTTTGATGAAATTTTGGATGCCAAAATATAATGAAAAGCCGTCCGGTGAAATTTTGGGTGTAGAAATAACAAAAAGTAGTCTGAATCACTTTTGGCTGTGAAAATAATGAGAAGTTGTCATCTGAAAGTTTTTATGTTTAACTAACCATTGCCGTCAGAACGAATATTGGCTGTGAACATAACAAAAAGTCGTCAGATAACCTTTTAGACGGGAAAATAACAAAAAGTCGTCAGAATGAAACCCGAATGTGACAATTACACCGTGTATCACTATTAGTGTTAACAACTTTTTCACCACATAAAACATCTTTTCTCTGTACACATTTGTCCGATTTTCAATCTGAGACCGACAATTGGAAGCTAAGACTCCTTCCTTTTAATCGCAACCGTCAGATCCAAAATCTTACATGTGTACGGAGAAAAGATGTTTTGAGTTGGCAAAAAAACATTAACACTAATAGCGATTCACGGGTTTTTTAGGGTTTTTTTAGGGTTTTTTTTGTACTGTAGTGTTGTGTATCGAATGCCTCCTGCCGATATTCGATATGCACCTAATTTTGAGTACCTCATAATTGACATATAGTTTTGATATATTGAGAAGTTCAATATCGACATGCTTGGTCAATATATCGTCTAATATTACAATATACTTTCATTGCGATATATTGAATGGACTTTAGGTCCCTCCCGAGATCTAACGTACAACGACTTACAGTACGATTTACCGTAATATTTACCGTACGATTTTCCGTACTAAATCTGCACGGACCGCCACCTTTTACCAAATATATCGCAATAATTTTTGTTTGTCCCAGAGTGATACATCGAGCTTTCTTACCGTAGCGATAAATTTTTACCCGATGAATAACTCCATTTTTCTCTTCATAATTCAAAGTAGGCGTTTTCAGCTTAGGTGCATGTTTTCGGTCATTGGTAGTTTTCGATTGTTCCATTCAATTAAATCAAATCATCTTTATAAATAATAAAAAAAAAAAACCGACTTTATTAAAAAGCTCGTTGGTAAACCATCAGACGGGAGCAAGGTGCAGCAAGCTATAACTCAAAAACTACATGTGGAGGGGATAAAACAAAAAGGATAAGCAAGGCAAAAGCAATGAACATACAAAATCGCAAGTTACAAAAACGTTGAACTCGCTGATGGGAAAGATCTAAAAACAGCGAATAATAAGGACAAAAGTGGAAATAAGTCTGTTGTACTTCTAATTCCCTATTCGGAAATCACAAAGGAAGAGTGAAACCATTTAACTGACAACCAAAAAAACAATGTCGAAAAAGAGAGAAAAAGAGAAGCAATAGCCGCAAATAAATATAGATCGACAACATCTTTCTCGAAACCTTCAATATTTAAAAACAACAGGCATCATAAGCTCATCCACATAAATGCCCATAATCCGGTGTTACATGCTTACAACCCTTTGGTTTATTCGAGGAGAAAAGTAAACAATGTATTGATAATTAAACAATGTACTAAACACTAAACAAGGTAATTCAAAGGTAATACATCTATTCTACATTAACAAACTTGATAGGAGTTTTAAACATACGACTAACCCGAGACTGAGGGAAATATTTTAACTAAACTGCACCATAAAGTACAAAACAAAGAATACATCTTTTAATCCTAAGTTGACCATAAATGACCCAATTGGGTCACATCACGGAAACACAAAAAAAATAAAAAAAAATGAATTTAATATATAAATTTTAATTTTATAACGCTTTGCAATAATGTATCATCTAACCGTCGTCGTCTCCAAGTAAACCTAATAACACGACAAACTTGTACAAGAACGTAAATAAAAACGTAAGACCTAAAATGTAAATCGACAGTGTACTAAAAATGTAAACCCAAGTCTTTTCTAGTCTTCTCTATAAACAGACCTTTACTTTTAAGCATTGTGGGCATGATTCCCGTCACGGTCATAAGGGGCAATTGGGCAATCCCATTGGCTCGTCCGAGAGATAGAAGCAAAGCTTCTTGTGGAGGTATATAGGGCTTTAATCCAGAGGCATTTAAGCCTTCTTGTAAAAGGAGTTTAAGGTTCGAAGCACATTTTCTCGCATGTTCTTGCGCAGAATAACCTTGTTTGGCTTCCTGAAGGAAAAAGATATTAGAAAGGAAAGTATTAAAATCGAACGTATAAAAAGAGTGGATAGGTTAGTTTGTTCGGGCGTCCTAAAGAAAACACATAAAAAGTGAAAGTAATAAAAAGAGAGGAAGTGTAAAGAGAAGGAGAGGATGGATTATTGTTCGGGCGTCCTCAAGAAGGGAAAAAAACATAGAAAAAGGAAAGTATAAAATGAGAGAAAGTATAGAAAGAGAAAGGATAAAAAAAGTGGAGAAGTTAGTTCGTTTGGCGTCCTAAAGAGAAAACATACAAAAAGGAATAATAAAATAAGCACAAAGAGAGCAAGAGAAAGAGAGAAAAAGTGTGTAGATTAGTTTGTTTAGCTTCCTGATGAAAGAACATAAAAAAGGAAAATATGCAAGTGCAAAAAGAGTGGATAGGTTGGTTAGTTAGTTAGTTGAGTTGGTTGTTTTGAAAGGAACTACACAATTCACTGATATTATTGTCAGTGAATTATTAGTGTTAAAAGTGTATTGATATAAATTATGGTTGGAGGGCGTGGCTCATTTTGCGCCACCTACTTAAGCAGTGGTATTAATTGTGATTTACATCCAAATAGGCTTTGCCGAAAATTGATATGTACCTTTTTTAGGGGTCTTGATAATCGATATATCGCTAATATCCAACAGAAGATACTCGCAATATATCGATGTCAATATGGCAAAATCGTCAATATTGACTGAAATTCACTACGGTATTTCAGCAGTCAGAATTGTCTACGTCATTGGAACCAAATATAGAATCTAACTGTAAAACAGTCCTCGTACAAATTATTTCTTAACGATAATAGCGATCCACGATGTACTAAAAGGCTACACCGCGCATCGTTATTAGTGTCAAAGTTTAAATAGTGTGTAAGTAAATATACCGTCATTGACGCTAATTAAGAATTTGAAAATTAACAAAAAAAAGGTTTATTCTAATTTCAGTGTTAACGCTAATTTGGAACAGCAAAATTGAAAAATTTTCTGTACGATTATATACATTATTATATGTATCCGTACAAAATATAAAAAATCGTACACCGTAGTGAAATTTAAATATCCGTACATGTCAGACTAATTTACGTGTTAGACCAATCCCGTTTTTTTTAGCGCACGCTCTTATGCGTAAGCGTCCGATTTAATTCAGTTTTTGTAAAATTTTCACTTGAAAAGGTACATTTATGTACGGTCTGACATCGACCGTACACCACGCTATTTAGATCTTATTGAACTTTAGTTCTTTACGCTATTTTGTACGGTACCTCAATTAACGTCAAGGAAAAATTAAAATCATGTATCCTATTTGAGGAAAAAAATCAAAATTTTAAGAACCCAAATTAGTGACTTTGACACTAATAACGATGCGCGGTGTACCAATTTGAACTTCTAGCTATCACACAGTACGTCTCGATTGAACCCATTGAAAAGAGTTTGAGGAGGTGGTTTGCACACACAATTATTAGAGCATTTTAACAGATTATTGTTCTCTAATCTTTTCTTTTCACACAGTTCCTGAAGTTATGTTTGAGTTAGTACAAAATACTAGTGGAACTCACTTACCTTCACCTGTTTCCCATTCATGGATTTGCAGTCAAATTGTGAAAAAAACCCAAAAAAAACCCAAAAAAACCCTAAAACACCCTGAACCTACCTGGACATTGGTGACATCACCGATAGCAAAAATGTTGGAATATCCTCCCACCCGAAAATATTCGTCCACTACAACTCTCCCATTTTCATCCAGACAGTCTTCGAAAGATGCTGAGGAAAAACACGACAGAAACCCAACAGTTAATACGCAAAAGAAAAAAAAAACATTGAAATTAGACCTCATCCAGCATATATGAACATTGTCAATGGAGCGAAAAAGATGATGAACGAAAAATTGGCCACATATACTTGACAAAAAATTACTGTTGCTGTGTGTTTTTGCTGACATCAGCAAATGTCACGAAAGCCTGTGAACCTTAGGATCCGTTGGATTTGTTGGACGGAAATGTTTATCTACCTTTGGCCCCGAATTAGAGTGCCATTACTGAAGTTAACAACGCTATATTGTTGACCCTATATTCTAGCCCCTGAACCTGAAATGGTATTTACAACAGTAATTGTTTTTCTATCGACACTAACTTCACACGGTTCAGAATTAGCCACGTCATTTGGCACACTAATAATTTCTTTACTCTAATGGCAAAACAAAGTGTACCGTGTGAATGGTACGTAGTAAAGGGCAAAAAGTTGAAGCCATATCGTAGCTCAGGTTTTACAAAGTAAATTTGAACAAGTAAATTTCAAATTAAATTAGCAAAATTTAACTAATAAATGTATACTAAAACCACACTTTTCCGCGTTTACAAATGGTGTAGCATTCTCTGTAAATGCGACAAACACAAGTTTACAAGTTTATAAAATAAAATGATAGAAAGAGGAAAAAATAAACTGTGAAAGAAATTTTGGCCATTGGCAAAAACGGCACTTCTCTCCAATTAAACCAAGCCAGCCGAAAGGTGGACTAGTAAGAAAATTGAACTAGCAAACTAATACGAATGTAAAGAAAACTTGGAACTCACTTCTCAGCCATGAAGTCATTGGTCGACTTCCTGTAGCTATAAACAGATAATCAGTTTCTAATTTTCTCCCATTAGCTGTCACAAAAGTTCCCTTTTGACCAGTTTCGTGTACACCTGCAAAATTACCCGTCAACAAAACATCAACAGACAAATATCAATAAATAAAGTAGCAATAACAATAAAATAACAAGCTACAAAAGGTCATCCAGCCTAAGAAACAAAAGCAAGCAAAAATAGCTCCTAATTGACAGTTTGACAATCCTACACCGCCCATCGCTATCAAAGTTAATGACTCTAATTCGAGTGAGAGATTTTTGGACCCAAAATCATACATTAGTGTTAACAAAACCATTTAGTTAAGTGACCCATTAAGGGCCATGTCGCTGAACACAATGTAGTGTAGTTAATTGGAATTAAATATCGACAAACCTAATTTCGACCAAAATTGTCCAAAGATGTCCGTGGGCATATTTTCACACATGTGAAATGCCGTGTCCCAATGTGCAAAAGGTGCATATAGCTTTTTGATTCTTGCCATATTCAAGATCCTTGTCAGAACTGTGATTTCCAACAAAATCCATGCCATCACTATGGAAGCACAGTTATACGGATCTGCGATAACTGCACGAGTCTATGTATGCTTTTTTTTTCACATATGCGAGCTAATGTAAACCATATCGTGGCCCCATGATTAGAGTGTCCACACTAATTATGGTTAGAGACATCGTGCGATTCAACATCTCACCATAATCTAACTTCACGACGTCATTGAATATCACCTCCACTTTCTTCCTCTTCAGCCATTTCAGTGCAAGTTCACTCGATTTTGACTTCAAAAAGTCCACCAAATGATCTCCGGTATGTACAATAGTCACATGGATATTTGGAAAATCTGTCGCAACTTCAGCCGCAAATTCAACACCAACTGGTCCTCCTCCAACGACTAAAACAGATTTCGCGGCCTTCAATTTCTTGCATTCTTCACAAGCAAAACAAAAAGTGTAAGGTTATCGAATGGATGTAATGTGAAAAGTTTTTGGAATTTGTTTGAAATTCTGCTCGTGTCCATGTCTGTAACATTCATTTATGACGCTTACTACAGTAAGTTCTCATAGAGTCCTTGTAACTAGAAACCCAACAAATAATAACGACAAGAAACAGGCGCAGCAACAAAAACAGTGCTTCTCAGCTCTTGAAAAAATAATTTTATTAAAGCTTGTTTACTAACTTTGATGAACTATAAAAAGAGAGAGGGAGGGCCATACTCTCAATCTGCCCACTGCACCTTTGTTACAGAAGTCTATCACAAAGCTTGTCAGAAGTACACAGAAGAAAAAATGTACCTTCGCACGGAACTCTAAAACAAAATTCATAACGTATATGTACACTTGTCTCAAGATGACTTCAAACAATATGAACTTCACAAAGCACACAAGTGATTCTACTTGCGACATTGTTGTCACTTTTGCTTAAAGAAATACAAATTACCTCTTCCCTGTTCTTTCTGCTTCCCCGTGTTTTCTGCTATCTTTTCATTCCTTATTTCTTTATCCCTTTTTTGTTTTTGTTTTTCTTTAGTTGTATTCCTCACCTTTGTAGAAATAGAGAACTCGGTCTTGGAAAGGGATACTGCTCTGGGGTTGACTCCCTGTAGCTATTATAAGAAAGTCGAAAGGGACTATGGTTCCATCTTTCAGGAAAACCTCCGTGTCAGAGGCACTTTTAATAACTCCAACTACTACCTTCGAAAACCGTAAATACTCTAAATGGGGTATAATGATCCGATCTGCAACACAAGGCTCCACAAATGCTCGAAGGGTAGCCCAGCGGATCTCATGGTACTCTTTACTGCAAGATTTAAGAAGTAAACAATGCGAAAAAACCGCATAAAGGTTTGGAGAAAAAAATAAAAATAAAAATAAATGAGTATTATAATTAGGCAGGAAGGAATGGAATAAATGAGTATGTTAAAATAGGCAGGATGGAATGGAGGAGAAAGACTTACAGCAAAGCCACCTTCGAACAATATTGGAACTCTCCTAAAAAGAGAATAAATGTAACACAAAAAGAAAGAACGAAGGACAGTTACCAACTTTGCAAAAAAAAGGTTCCACAGGGAGGGACGGAGTGGGGGGAAGGAGAGGTTTGCCAAAACTCAATTATCCTGTGCAATGAAATGGACCCAAGATGTACATTCCCAGACCAGCATGCATATAAAAAGCTTTCCAAGTACATTGTTAATTTAACCTGCAATTCATGGAACTGAGGGGAGACAGTCAGAAAAAGAAGATTGAGATATCATAGCTTTCCTTTCTTACTCGAAGTTGGGCTCAAAAGTCTCCAAGTAGGAGAGGGAGAGGGGGAGAGGGGGAGAGGGGGAGAGGGGGAGAGGGGGGGGGAGGGGGAGGGGGAAGGGGGGGGAGTGGGGGAGGGGGGGGAGAGGGGGAGAGGGGGAGAGGGGGAGAGGGGGAGAAGGGGAGAGGGGGAGAGGGGGAGAGGGGGAGAGGGGGAGAGGGGGGAGGGAGAGGGGGAGAGAGGGAGAGGGGAAGAGGGGGAGGGAGAGGGGGAGAGAGCGGGAGAGAAAGAGCGAGAAAGAGAGAGACGACCATGTACAACATTTACAAATGAATAAGAGAGCACAAGGGTAAGATACAGTGCACCGAACACACAAGTCACAATAGAAACAAGCTGGCTAATTCAGCTGTTAAGCTGTCAGTTTTTGTCGTTATTATTATCGAAAGCCATTTGGTCGCTTCCAAAAAAACAATTTCCGTAGGCCACAATAGAACAATGATAGTTTTAAACATGACCTGACAAAGAATGCCATTTTTAGAATAGAATTTGCAAACTTATTCTGTAAAAGTAGGGAAGGAAGTGCCCAAACCAAGCTTTTTTTCATTTAGTTGTTTAATTTAAGCAGATCCATCCACTTCAACAAAACAGAAGAATGAAATACAAAAAGGTTTTTTGTCTGCTAATTGATGTGCATAATATAGAGTGGACTGACATTCCCTTTGAAATGCCAATAATGGAGGTTGTTGAACATTGAGCGACTCTCTAGCGTATGAGCGTGCACTTATTTCGTCAGCTTCTGTGGTAATCAATATTTGCTGCGTCAGCTTCCACGACTATGTACGAATGTCACGTAGGCTTCTTACCTGTCAATTATCACCACGTCAGCATCCATTTCCAGAAGATGAGCTGCGAGAGCGCCAGCTATGCCGCCTCCGGCAATCACGACTTTTCTGCGAGCCATCTGTCCCGGTGTGAACACCAAAATGCAAACCTTTTGGAAATGGTCACTTGCTGATTTGAAAGCTGGTTACTTGCTGACGTGGAAACTGGCTACTTGCTGACGTTAAAACTGCGTACTTGCTGATGTGGCAACTGCTTACTTTCTGACTCAAAACTGGTTTCTTGCTGAAACTGATATGGAATAAATAGAATAAAGTATCACTGCTGGACCTGTTTCTTTCTCTAATTTGACTCAAACTTGGATTTTACAAATCGTTCGAGTATTAGTTAGCTCTAAGCTGTCCAGTTTTTCCGTTTTTAACTAGATTCCTGGCGTTATTCTTAGACACAAGAACAGGAGGATGTAGTATATCCAAATTTGATCGTGATAACTACAATATTTTTGAATAGCCTGCTTGATTTTCGATGCTGATGCAAAGGTTCAGCTGTAAACAAAGCGAAATTTGAGTGTCGTACAATAAATGTAGACTGCTAAGTGTTGAGAGGGAAGAGTCTAAAGACGACTCGTGTGACACGTGTCGCAGTGACTGGAGCGGAGGATTGCAGAGCAGAAGAAGGTGAGCAGCAACGCTCCTGCCAACAGCTTGCAGCGCTCCAATAAGTCTGGGCCAGAGAGGTTGCAGGGAGCTGCGGTACAGAAGCACAGAGCTACAGTACTGTACAGTACACCGTGAGTCGGTATTGGCGTAATGGACGCTATTTAAGGTACCTTTTTTTTTTTAATTTTCAAATAGAACTATCCACACTATTTAAAAAAACCCTAATTTTTAATTAGAATAAACGATTTCGTTGAAAATTTCCAAATTCTCAATTAGCGTAAATGACGGTAATTGTTCCTACACGCTAAAGAAACCTTTACGCGAATAACGATTCACGGTGTACTGTACTGTAAATGTACATGAACAGAAGAGCAATCCGTACGAAAAATAAAAAAAACGAAAAATACGGCAAATACGGAATCGATGTAAAGGACAAATATTCAAATAATAAAATATACGTAAAGGATAGAGTACGAACTTTTAGCGGGGACCAGGCTCATTCCAGGTTCCTTCAGAGTTTACGGTTGCAGATAACCGAAGTGAAGAAGACTGCAGCGGAATGGTGCGTCCAGACTTTTTTTTTTTTCTTTACCACGCTAAGGAAAATGGACACGTGCGCAAAATAAGCTCATTTTGTAGTTTTGTGCCGTCGATGGATTCTTTGAGCGGCTCTCCTTTACTCGTGTTTTTTCTTGTCTGAAGAATTATTACCTTTTATTTTTTAGCTTTAGCCCAACTGCCCAAGAGACGGATTTGGCGGAAAGTGTCCGAGAACCGGTTACGTTTCCTCTACATTTTCTCCGACCAATCAAACGCCTGATTTTGAAGATTCTCCCGCATTTTTGGAAAGAATATTATTTCTATCCTTTCAATATAGATTACAATTATTGTCAGGATTTTCTTAAAGGTACATGGACGCGATCTGTAATGTAAGAAGTCGGTGGGTTGCTCTCAAATGTCGGTGTGGATCAGCTTATGTGCTATTTCCTTGCAATAGTAAACCGCAAGCTCCAATGAAGTTTTTACGAGCGTAACGACAATAACCGCTATAGTCCTCTATGGTACATCTTGTTTTGGAAAAGTAACAAATGGTCTGGTATGCACTATGCAGAGAGTGGCTGTTAAACCGTGCATTTCTGTGCCGTAAGCCGTACGGCTCCATAAGGCGCCAAGGAGATCTCCGAAGATCAGAGGTACAGTTAAATATAGCAATGAATGTCCCAGAAACCAGCGACAACGGCCGCCTGCAAGCTGACGGCTGCTTGGAATATGCTTTTGACATTTGCGGCAGCGGTGGTTGGCATCTCGGAACCTTACCTGAAGTGACGTCACATAACCGGTCGCATTATTGCAGGGCGCTAATTGTCGTCACAGGTCACTTGATCAGATGTCAAGCTCCACAAATACCGTACAGTAATACTATGCTGTAGCGGTGGACTGTAGAAAACAAGAAAGTACAAAATACATCAGTCATCTGACATGTAAATCACTGTAAATTGAAGTTTTTACTGAAAACTGTTTCTCGTAATGAGACACGTATCGTACTCGGAAACCTCATGGTCCGATCTATTAATCTTTTCCGATTTGCTTGGACGTCTGTCGTTTGGCTAAACCAAACCAGAAAAGTACAATACAGTACAGTACTGTACTGTACTCACGAGCCAGCCGAGGACTTTCAATATATTTACCGAACCGGAAAACGAACGTCAAAGTACTGCGAAGCTATCCCGAGCGAAAAGTTTCAATAGAACTTTCGCGTGTCACCTTCATGTGACACTCAGTGACGTGTCAGCGGCGACCGACGACTGAAGGAAGTTCCAGCGCAGGGATGAAAAACGAAGGCGCGCATGCCTGCCACGTGGCACTTGCTTTTCTTGTTTGCCGCCGAGCCGGCATTACCAACGCGTCAATTGTAAATTCTCGAACACCGTACTTGATGATTCTTTTGTACCTTTTTCTGTGAATCCGTACAGATTTGGGAGGCGATTCTAATGGTCACCCAGCCGTTGTACTCTTTTCCGAAGTACTTTTGCACTTTTTTTTTTTCCTTCCATTCCCTTCCTCCCACTACCACGACTCCTACAAATCCTATCTTCATTTCATTAATTTCGCCTACGTTCCTCTCCCTCTCTCTCTCTCCCACTCCCCCTCCGCCCCCTTAAATTCAAAAAAGAAAAAAATTATAAAATCCTATTGTCTTATTTCTTTCTGCACTTCTTTTTCTCTTTTATTTGTCCTCTCTCCCACCATGGCTCCTCCTCCGAACCCCAACCTCCTGAACCTCATCATCCCCACCACACTATTTGTCCTCCTCTCGCCCGGATTCCTCTTGGAGATCCCCGGCGACAAAAATAATGTGGAATTCTCTAAAAATAAAATTGGGGGGGGGTACCGACGGTTTTGACTCACGCCGCGGTTTTTGCGGCGGCCCAGTACGGACTCTCGACTTTTCTGCGCAACGCTCCAAAATAAAGAAAAGACAAAAATATATTTCGAAAAATATGCACGGTAAGAACGAGAGAAAATGAAGTAAAAATAAGTAAAAATAAGAAAAAATAAGAAAAAATAAGAAAAAATAAGAAAAGAAAGGAAAGAGTGTAGAAATTAGGTTTTAAGAATGATTGCCTCTCTTTTTACCTTTTTTTGTTTCTCTTTTTCGGTTTCTCGAGTTTTTTGGTTCTTTTGAAAAATTTAAATGAAGAATTGGAGTCGGAGGAAGGCGTATGAATTCGATGAGTGAAATTATTTCTGCTTTGGTATTTTTGGTTTTTTTTTAAGAGGGGATGGATTGAAATATTGGAAAGGAGGTAGGTGGAAAAACTTATAAAACGTAAAGAAAAAAATAATAATAAATTGCTGTCAAGTTTTTGTATGGTTCACAATATGGTTATATACTGGCCAAAAGGTTTGGAATGGAAGATATGATTGTTTGTTTGTTTGTCGATTATTTTTGTGTTTTTGTGTTTTTTGGTACTTTTGTATTTTTTGGTATTTTTGCATGTTTGTGAATCTGTCGATTTTTTTTTTTTATGTCCTTGTTTTTTTTTTTTCAATTCACATGGTTTCTCCATATCCCGCTCTTTCATGAAAAAGGTTTTCCCCTTTTATTTATTTTGTTGTTCTACCTTTACTAAACTATTTTGTTTTTTTTTTCCGTGGGTGTTTTGACAAATCCAGGTAACCTCTGATTGGCGTATTTGGATTCTTTTGTTCGGAAATAGTGTGGCATTTGTGTATATAACAAAATCTTGGCCAATGCAAAATGGGAAAAAAATAAAAAAAAATGTACTTTGTGACAGAATTACGAACTGAAATTGAAACCGAAACAGACGTACGCAGGAACAGATCTTTAGGGAATGTGCTTCGATTTACGGCTTTTTAGGAAATGAGACTCTTGGTTTCTGAAAATTTTGTATTTTAGGATATGTTTTATTCAGTTCGGATTTCCATGATTTAGTATATTTGTACTTTCAAAGTTGTACTTTTGATGAGATTTTTGCATAACGAAAGTTTTTGATGTGGAACGAATTTCGAGTTTTTCAACTTTTTCGAAAGTTTGAGCTTTTGGAAAAGTGAGGTGTCGGTATTTTCAAAATTTAGCTGCTGCATTTTTTTTTTTTGCTTTGCTTTTCTTTGTTTGTTTACTATTTCGCTTCGCTTCTTTTCCTTTTTGTTTTATTTTTCCTTCCTTACTTTCTCGTTTTGCTCTTTTTTTTTTATTGAAGACTTTGGGCTCATCTTTCAGTTTTTACGGTTCATGAATTATCCTTTTTTTTTTAAACTGAATTGTCGTTTTATTTTTGGAAGTGAGATTTTTGGAATAGTTGGGATGCTTTATTGCAAATGTTCTCGGTGTTTGGTAAAAGTATTTGTGGTAAAGAATGGAGTTTCTACCACCCTATTAGATTTGTGTCCCATAAACGAAAGGAAATTCAAGTCTTGAAGGGAATAAAAAGTCGATGGAGTAACACACTGATGTCATGTAAAGAAAAAAGAAATGGTATTTTTCAAACCTTTCAATGATCACTTGTGAGATCACTTGAAGAAAAAGAAGAAGGAAAATTGAAATCATAAGACATCTTTTTATTTGAGTAATAAAAATCTTCTCGAATATTGTGTCAAATACGTGCATGTGTTGGTTATTTGGTCTTGATTACTTCTCCCTTGACGATCATATTTGTCTTTGTTCCCTTTTTTACATACGACTATGGAGCAGCTAGAAAGTCCAAAGAAACGTTTCACTGTTTTTTCCCTTCAAAGGTACTCCTTATAACTCAAAAGTCTTCCTAAAGCTTAAGGAAATCTATCTGCTTTGATTTAGATTTGAGCATTGTTGGTTGTTTATTTCCAAAGAAACCAAGTCAAAAGCTTCTCGACGATGTGTACATATACACACGATATATATAACACCTGATACTCTGGTAACTCTACTTCATAGTGGAGAACTGTTTCCTTGATACTGCATAATATAGTGGAATTAATAAATGAGGCGTATGTCTGCATCTTTGGTAGCTTGAACAGCTGATGGAAATGTTTTATTTCCCAAGGTTATATGAAAACATCGATCAAAATAAAAGCAATCATATAGTCTCTCTACAAATGAAAAACCACAATAAAAGTTTCATAACTAGTAGATATTTTCGATAGTCAGGTATTAAGCTTACAAGAAACTACTTGAATTAGTTCCAAGACATATGGAAAGACAGTTAAGACAGGTGTGCTTACGACTTGGAGATCGACTAAAATTTAAGCAAGTGCCCATCCGCGTAAACTATATTGCAACCATTACACCATACATTATATATATATATATATATATATATATATATATATATATATATATATATATATATATATATATATATATATATATATATATATATATATGGTGTAATGGTTGCAATATAGTTTAACGCGGATGCGCACTTGCTTAAATTTTAGTCGATCTCCAAGTCGTAAGCACACCTGTCTTAACTGTCTTTCCATATGTTTTGGAACTAATTCAAGTAGTTTCTTGTAAGCTTAATGCCTGACGATCAAAAATATCTACTGGTTATGAAACTTTTATTGTGGTTTTTCCTTTGTAGAGAGACTATATGCTTGCTTTTATTTTGATCGATGTTTTCATGTAACCTTGGGAAATAAAACATTTCCATCAAATGTTCAAGCTACGAAAGATGCAGTCATAGGCGGCATTTATTAATTCCACTATATTATGCAGTATCAAGGAAACAATTCTCCATTATGAAGCAGAGTTACCAGAGTATCAGGCATTATATATATAGTGTGTGAATATGTACACATCGTTGAGAAGCTTTTGACTTGGTTTCTTTGGAAAAAAACGACCAACAATGCTCAAATCTAATCAAAGCAGATAGATTTCCTTAAGCTTTAGGAAGCCTTTTGAGTTATAAGGAGTACCTTTGAAGGGAAAAAACAGTGAAACGTTTCTTTGAACTTTCTAGCTGCTCCATAGTCGTATGTTAAAAAGGGAACAAACACAAATATGAGCGTCAAGGGAGAAGTAATCAAGACCAAACAACCAACACATGTACGTATTTGACACAATATTCGAGAAGATTTTTATTACTCAAATAAAAAGATGTCTTATGATTTCACTTTGGTTGTTTAGATTATTCCTTCTTCTTTTTCTTCTACTTCAAGTCTCACAAGTGATCATTGAAAGGTTTGAAAAATACCATTTCTTTTTTCTTTGCATGACATCAGTGTGTTACTCTATCTGACTTTTTATTCCCTTCAAGACTTGAATTTCCTTTCGTATATGGGACACAAATCTAATAGGGTGGAAGAAATTCAATTCTTTACCACAAATACTTTTACCAAACACCGAAAACATTTGCAATAAAGCATCCCAACCATTCCAAAAATCTCACTTCCAAAAATAAAACGACAATTCAGTTAAAAAAAAAAAAGGAAAATTCATGAACCATTAAAACTGATAAAGATGAGGCCAAAGTCCTAAAAAAAAAAAAAAGAGCAAAACGAGAAAGTAAGGAAGGAAAAACAAAACAAAAAGAAAAAGAAACGAAGCGAAATGCTAAACAAACAAAGAAAAGCAAAGCAAAAAAAAAATGCAGCAGCTAAATTTTGAAAAGACCGAGACCTCACTTTTCCAAAAGCTCAAACTTTCGAAAAGGTCGAAAAACTCGAAATGCGTTCCACATCAAAAACTTTCGTTATGCAAAAACCCCATCAAAAGTACAACTTTGAAAGTACAAGTTTACTAAATCATGGAAATCCGAACTGAACAAAACATATCCTAAAATACAATTTTTTCAGAAACCAAGAGTCTCAATTCCTAATCAAAAGCCGTAAATCGATGCACATTCCCTAAAAATCTGTTCCTGCGTACGTCTGTTTCGGTTTCAATTTCAATTCATAATTCTGTCACAAAGTACATTTTTTTTTATTTTTTTCCCATTTTGCATTGGCCGTCAGGCATTAAGCTTACAAGAAACTACTTGAATTAGTTCCAAAACACATGGAAAGACAGTTAAGACAGGTGTGCTTACGACTTGGAGATCGACTAAAATTTAAGCAAGTGCGCATCTGCGTTAAACTATATTGCAACCATTACACCATATATATATATATTATATAATTTTTTCGTCAAAGCTGTTGAAGAACGAAGTTGTGGAAGGAAATCCATGATAAGCCAATGTAAGTATTTTCCGACTTCGACCATTCAAACTGTTCAACGGAATACCAAACACAATAGTTATTTCCAAAAATATGAACAAGAGTGTCTCGATGAACAAACAAGAGTAAGTAACTTTACCATAAATAAATGCACTTCTGATGTGGCATCGACAATCAAGTCAAATCTCCTCTTGCACAAAAAAAAAACAATCGAGGAAAAAAATAATGACTTGTCTATGGAACAAATATGACTCTATGGAAAAATCATGACTTGTTTACAAAAAAATCACGACTTGTTTATATACTGGAGAGCAAATTCTCGAATCTCTTTCAACAATTTTCCTTTTGCTTCCACATGCACCGCATGTCCAACACCCTCCACTTCGACCACATCCACATGGTCAAATTGGGCTTTTTCGTCCTCTAGCGCCTCTACCTCACTCTCGGCTATATCAGAATGGATTCCTGCAAAAGCCACATCCATAGTTTACAAAGGGATGGAGGCCGGGAGGGAGAGGGAGGGAGGGGGGAAGAGAGGCGTGCAAGAGAGGGGGAGGGGAGAGGGAGAGGGAGAGGGGGAGAGAGAGGGAAAGGGAGAGAGAGAGGGAAAGGGAGGAATCAGAGGGAACGGAGGAATAGGAGAGAGGGAGGGAGAAAGACAGGAAAAGTGGATGGTCTGCCGTGTTGTTTTCACCAAAAAGTGATTTTTTTATACCCATGTTGACCAAGTAATTATGCTAAACAAATTTCTCCCTCCCTCTCTCTCCCACTCCCTCCCTCCCTCTCCTACTCCCGCCGCCTCCCCCTCCCTCTCTCTATCAAGTGAACCATTTATTTCAGACAAAAAAGTACATTATTCAAATTGAAATTACATTATAAAAATCTCCCTATCCTCCCCCTCTCCCTCTCCCTCTCCCTCTCCCACTCCATCCGCCTCTGCCTTCCCCTCCCTCTATCTATGCCCTTTTGTTTTTGTTTTTCCTTGAAAAGTATACCTCTGGATTATTTTTGGCCTCTTTTAAATTTTCATCCAAAACCTTTTTTTGAAATTCTTCCAAAACTTTTCCGGGACTGTCAGTCGCCTGGAGGGCAAAAAAAAAAATGACTTGACTGAGGAAATTTAAAACTACAATCAATATACTTTTGAAGAAAAAAAGGGGACATGAAAGAGAAAAAAAAAAAACAAACAAACAAACAATGATAGCATTGCTTATTTTAAGTTTTTTTCTTCATCGATTGATCAATTTAATGTAGATTGCAACAAAAAATTTAGTCAATTGTTGTATAAAAAATAAAAAATCGACAGATTCACAAACATGCAAAAATACCAAAAAATACAAAAACACAAAAATACAAAAAAAATCGACAAACAAATAAACAAACAAACAATCATATCTTCCATTCCAAACCTTTTCGCCAATATATAACCATATTGTGAACCATACAAAAACTCGACAGCAATTTTTTTTTTTTTTTTTTTTTTTTCTTTACGTTTTATACGTTTTTCCACCTACCTCCTTTCCAATATTTCAATCCATCCCCTCTTAAAAAAAAAAACCAAAAATACCAAAGCAGAAATAATTTTACTCATCGAATTCATACGCCTTCCTCCGACTTCAATTCGACTCCATTTAAATTTTTCAAAAGAACCAAAAAACCCGAGAAACCGAAAAAAAAGAGAAACAAAAAAAGGTAAAAAGAGAGAGGCAATCATTCTTAAAACCCAATTTCTACACTCTTTCCTTACTTTCTTCTTTCCTTTCTTTTCTTATTTTTTCTTATTTTTTCTTATTTTTACTTTATTTTTTCTCTTTCTTACCATGCATATTTTTCGAAATATCTTTTTGTCTTTTCTTTATTTTGGAGCGTTGCGCAGAAAAGTCGAGAGTCCGTACTGGGCCGCCGCAAAAACCGCGGCGTGAGTCAAAACCGTCGGTACCCCCAATTTTATTTTTGGAGAATTCCACATTATTTTTGTCGCCGGGGATCTCCAAGAGGAATCCGGGCGAGAGGAGGACAAATAGTGTGGTGGGGATGATGAGGTTCAGGAGGTTGGGGTTCGGAGGAGGAGCCATGGTGGGAGAGAGGACAAATAAAAGAGAAAAAGAAGTGCAGAAAGAAATAAGACAATAGGATTTTATAATTTTTTTCTTTTTTGAATTTAAGGGGGCGGAGGGGGAGTGGGAGAGAGAGAGAGGGAGAGGAACGTAGGCGAAATTAATGAAATGAAGATAGGATTTGTAGGAGTCGTGGTAGTGGGAGGAAGGGAATGGAAGGAAAAAAAAAAGTGCAAAAGTACTTCGGAAAAGAGTACAACGGCTGGGTGACCATTAGAATCGCCTCCCAAATCTGTACGGATTCACAGAAAAAGGTACAAAAGAATCATCAAGTACGGTGTTCGAGAATTTACAATTGACGCGTTGGTAATGCCGGCTCGGCGGCAAACAAGAAAAGCAAGTGCCACGTGGCAGGCATGCGCGCCTTCGTTTTTCATCCCTGCGCTGGAACTTCCTTCAGTCGTCGGTCGCCGCTGACACGTCACTGAGTGTCACATGAAGGTGACACGCGAAAGTTCTATTGAAACTTTTCGCTCGGGATAGCTTCGCAGTACTTTGACGTTCGTTTTCCGGTTCGGTAAATATATTGAAAGTCCTCGGCTGGCTCGTGAGTACAGTACAGTACTGTACTGTATTGTACTTTTCTGGTTTGGTTTAGCCAAACGACAGACGTCCAAGCAAATCGGAAAAGATTAATAGATCGGACCATGAGGTTTCCGAGTACGATACGTGTCTCATTACGAGAAACAGTTTTCAGTAAAAACTTCAATTTACAGTGATTTACATGTCAGATGACTGATGTATTTTGTACTTTCTTGTTTTCTACAGTCCACCGCTACAGCATAGTATTACTGTACGGTATTTGTGGAGCTTGACATCTGATCAAGTGACCTGTGACGACAATTAGCGCCCTGCAATAATGC
The DNA here is from genome assembly GCA_037447655.1 of Zygnema cylindricum. Classification (NCBI taxonomy): domain Eukaryota; kingdom Viridiplantae; phylum Streptophyta; class Zygnematophyceae; order Zygnematales; family Zygnemataceae; genus Zygnema; species Zygnema cylindricum. Next base: position 74,427 of record JBBHKE010000719.1, on the reverse strand, counting down.
GACCGGTTATGTGACGTCACTTCAGGTAAGGTTCCGAGATGCCAACCACCGCTGCCGCAAATGTCAAAAGCATATTCCAAGCAGCCGTCAGCTTGCAGGCGGCCGTTGTCGCTGGTTTCTGGGACATTCATTGCTATATTTAACTGTACCTCTGATCTTCGGAGATCTCCTTGGCGCCTTATGGAGCCGTACGGCTTACGGCACAGAAATGCACGGTTTAACAGCCACTCTCTGCATAGTGCATACCAGACCATTTGTTACTTTTCCAAAACAGGATGTACCGTAGAGGACTATAGCGGTTACTGTCGTTACGCTCATAAAAATTTCATTGGACCTTGCGGTTTACTATTGCAATGAAGTAGCACATAAGTTGATCCACGCCGACATTTGAGAGTACCCCACCGACTTCTTACATGACAGATCGCGTCCATGTACCTTTAAGAAAATCCTGACAATAATTGTAATCTATATTGAAAGGATAGAAATAATATTCTTTCCGAAAATGCGGGAGAATCGTCAAAATCAGGCGTTTGGTTGGTCGGAGAAAATGTAGAGGAAACGTAACCGGTTCTCGGACACTTTCCGCCAAATCCGTCTCTTGGGCAGTTGGGCTAAAGCTAAAAAATAAAAGGTAATAATTCTTCAGACAAGAAAAAACACGAGTAAAGGAGAGCCGCTCAGTGAATCCATCGACGGCACAAAACTACAAAATGAACTTATTTTGCGCACGTGTCCATTTTCCTTAGCGTGGTAAAGAAAAAAAAAAGTCTGGACGCACCATTCCCCTGCAGTCTTCTTCACTTCGGTTATCTGCAACCGCAAACTCTGAAGGAACCTGGAATGAGCCTGGTCCCCGCTAAAAGTTCGTACTCTATCCTTTACGTATATTTTATTATTTGAATATTTGTCCTTTACATCGATTCCGTATTTGCCGTATTTTTCGTTTTTTTTATTTTTCGTACGGATTGCTCTTCTGTTCATGTACATTTACAGTACAGTACACCGTGAATCGTTATTCGCGTAAAGGTTTCTTTAGCGTGTAGGAACAATTACCGTCATTTACGCTAATTGAGAATTTGGAAATTTTCAACGAAATCGTTTATTCTAATTAAAAATTAGGGTTTTTTTAAATAGTGTGGATAGTTCTATTTGAAAATTAAAAAAAAAAGGTACCTTAAATAGCGTCCATTACGCCAATACCGACTCACGGTGTACTGTACAGTACTGTAGCTCTGTGCTTCTGTACCGCAGCTCCCTGCAACCTCTCTGGCCCAGACTTATTGGAGCGCTGCAAGCTGTTGGCAGGAGCGTTGCTGCTCACCTTCTTCTGCTCTGCAATCCTCCGCTCCAGTCACTGCGACACGTGTCACACGAGGCGTCTTTAGATCTTCCCTCTCAACACTTAGCAGTCTATATTTATTGTACGACACTCAAATTTCGCTTTGTCTACAGCTGAACCTTTGCATCAGCATCGAAAACCAAGCAGGCTATTCAAAAAAATTGTAGTTATCACGATCAAATTTGGATATACTACATCCTCCTATTCTTGTGTCTAAGAATAACGCCAGGAATCTAATTAAAAACGGAAAAACTGGACAGCTTAGAGCTAACTAATACTCGAATGATTTGTAAAATCCAAGTTTGAGTCAAATTAGAGAAAGAAACAGGTCCAGCAGTGATACTTTATTCTATTCATTCCATATCAGTTTCAGCAAGAAACCAGTTTTGAGTCAGAAAGTAAGCAGTTGCCACATCAGCAAGTACGCAGTTTTAACGTCAGCAAGTAGCCAGTTTCCACGTCAGCAAGTAGCCAGTTTCCACGTCAGCAAGTAACCAGCTTTCAAATCAGCAAGTGACCATTTCCAAAAGGTTTGCATTTTGGTGTTCACACCGGGACAGATGGCTCGCAGAAAAGTCGTGATTGCCGGAGGCGGCATAGCTGGCGCTCTCGCAGCTCATCTTCTGGAAATGGATGCTGACGTGGTGATAATTGACAGGTAAGAAGCCTACGTGTCATTCATACATAGTCGTGGAAGCTGACGCAGCAAATATTGATTACCACAGAAGCTGACGAAATAAGTGCACGCTCATACGCTAGAGAGTCGCTCAATGTTCAACAACCTCCATTATTGGCATTTCAAAGGGAATGTCAGTCCACTCTATATTATGCACACCAATTAGCAGACAAAAACACTTTTTGTATTTTACTCTTCTGTTTTGTTGAAGTGGATGGATCTGCTTAAATAAACAACTAAATGAAAAAAAGCTTGGTTTGGGCACTTCCTTCCCTACTTTTACAGAATAAGTTTGCAAATTCTATTCTAAAAATGGCAGTCTTTGTCAGATCATGTTTAAATCATCATTGTTCTATTGTGGCCTACGGAAATTGTTTTTTTGGAAGCGACCAAATGGCTTTAGATAATAATAACGACAAAAACTGACAGCTTAACATTTGAATTAGCCAGATTGTTTCTATTGTGACTTGTGTGTTCGGCGCACTATATCTTACCCTTGTGCTCTCTTATTCATTTGTAAATGTTGTAAATGGTCGTCTCTCTCTTTCTCTCTCTCTTTCTCTCGCGCTCTCTCTCCCTCTCCCTCTCCCCCTCTTTCCACCTCTCTCTTCCCCTCTTCCCCTCTTCCCCTCTTTCCACCTTCCCCTCTTTCCACCTCTCCCCCTGAGCCCAACAAAGGAAAGCTATGATATCTCAATCTTCTTTGACTGACTGTCTCCCCTCACTCCATGAATTGCAGGTATAAATTAACAATGTACTTGAAAAGCTTTTTATATGCATGCTGGTCTGGGCATGTACATCTTGGGTCCATTTCATTGCACAGGATAATTGAGTTTTGGCAAAACCTCTCCTTCCCCTCACTCCGTCCCTCCATGTGGAACCTTTTTTTTTTTGCAAAGTTGGTAACTGTCCTTAGTTCTTTCTTTTTGTGTTACATTTATTCTCTTTTTAGGAGAGTTTCATTATTGTTCGAAGTTGGCTTTGCTGTAAGTCTTTCTCCTCCATTCCTTCCTGCCTATTTTAACATACTCATTTATTCCATTCCTTCCTGCCTAATTCAACATACTCATTTATTTATTTCTTCTTTTTTTTCTCCAAACCTTCATGCGGTTTTTTTCTCATTGTTTGCTTCTTAAATCTTGCAGTAAAGAGTACCACGAGATTCGCTGGGCTACTCTTCGAGCATTTGTGGAGCCTTGTGTTGCAGATCGGATCATTATACCCCATTTAGAGTATTTACGGTTTTCGAAGGTAGTAGTTGGAGTTATTAAAAGTGCCTCAGACACGGAGGTTTTCCTTGAAGATGGAACCATAGTCCCTTTTGACTTTCTTATAATAGCTACAGGGAGTCAACCACAGAGTAGTATCCCTTTCCAAGACCGAGTTCTCTATTTCTACAAAGGTGAGGAATACAGCTAAAGAAAAAGAAAAACAAAAAAGGGATAAAGGAATAAGGAATGAAAAGATAGCATAAAACACGGGGAAGCAGAAAGAACAGGGAAGAGGTATTTTGTATTTCTTTAAGCGAAAGTGACAACAATATCGCAAGTGGAATCACCTGTGTGCTTTGTGAAGTTCATATTGTTTGAAGTCATCTTGAGACAAGTGTACATATACGATATGAATTTTGTTTTAGAGTTCCGTGCGAAGGTACATTTTTTCTTCTGTGTACTTCTGACAAGTTTTGTGATAGACTTCTGTAACCAAGGTGCAGTGGGCAGATTGAGAGTATGGCCCTCCCTCTCTCTTTTTGTAGTTCATCATAGTTAGTAAACAAGCTTTAATAAAATTATTTTTTCAAGAGCTGAGAAGCACTGTTTTTGTTACTGCACCTGTTTCTTGTCTTTATCATTTGTTGGGTTTTTAGTTACAAGTACTCTATGGAAACTTACTGTAGTAAGCGTCATAAATGAATGTTACAGACATGGACATAACAGCAGAATTTCAAACAAATCCCAAAAACTTTTCACATTACATCCATTCGATAACCTTACACTTTCTGTTTTGCTTGTGAAGAATGCAAGAAATTGAAGGCCGCGAAATCTGTTTTAGTCGTTGGAGGAGGTCCAGTGGGTGTTGAATTTGCGGCTGAAGTTGCGACAGATTTTCCAAATATCCATGTGACTATTGTACACACTGGAGATCATTTGGTGGACTTTTTGAAGTCAAAATCGAGTGAACTTGCACTTAAATGGCTGAAGAGGAAGAAAGTGGAGGTGATATTCAATGACGTCGTGAAGTTAGATTATGGTGAGATTTTGAATCGCACGATATCTCTAAGCATAATTAGCGGTGACACTCTAATCATGGGGCTACAGTATGGTCTACATTAGCTCACTATGTGAAAAAAAAAGCCTACATAGACTCGTGAAGTTATCGCAGATCCGTATAACTGTGCTTCCGAAGTGATGGCATGAATTTTGTTGGAAATCACGGTTCTAACAAGGATCTTGAAGGCAAGAATCAAAAAGCTACATGCACCTTTTGCACATTGGGACACGGCATTTCACATATGTGCGAAAATATGCCCACGGATATCTTTGGAGAATTTTGGTCGAAATTAGGTTTGTCGATATTTAATTCGAATTAACTACACTAAATTGTGTTCAACGATGTGGCCCTTAATGGGTCACTTAACTAAACGGTTTTGTTAACACTAATGTATGATTTTGGGTCCAAAAATCTCTCACTCGAATTAGAGTCATTAACTTTGATAGCGATGGGCGGTAGGATTGTCAAACTGTCAATTAGGAGCTATTTTTGCTTGCTTTCGTTTCTTAGGCTGGATGACCTTTTGTAGCTTGTTATTTTTATTGTTATTCTTATTGTTATTGCTACTTTATTTATTGATATTTGTCTGTTGATGTTTTGTTGACGGGTAATTTTGCAGGTGTACACGAAACTGGTCAAAAGGGAACTTTTGTGACAGCTAATGGGAGAAAATTAGAAACTGATTATCTGTTTATAGCCACAGGAAGTCGACCAATGACTTCATGGCTGAGAAGTGAGTTGTCCAAGTTTTCTTTACATTCTTATTAGTTTGCTAGTTCAGTTTTCTTACTAGTTCACCTTTCGGCTGGCTTGGTTTAATTGGAGAGAAGTGCCGTTTTTGCCAATGGCCAAAATTTCTTTCACAATTTATTTTTTCCTCTTCCTATCATTCTATTTTATAAACTTGTAAACTCTTGTTTGTTGCATCTACAGAGAATGCTACACCATTTGTAAACGCAGAAAAATGCGGTTTTAGTATACATTTATTAGTTAAATTTTGCTAATTTAATTTGAAATTTACTTGTTCAAATTTACTCTGTAAAACTTGAACTGCGAATGTACGATATGGCTTCAACTTTTTGCCCTTTACTACGTACCATTCGCACGGTACACTTTGTTTTGCCATTAGAGTAAAGAAATTATTAGTGTGCCAAATGACGTGGCTAATTCTGAACCGTGTGAAGTTAGTGTCGGTAGAAAAACAATTACTGTTGTAAATACCATTTCAGGTTCAGGGGCTAGAATATAGGGTCAGCAATATAGCGTTGTTAACTCCAGTAATGATACTCTAATTAGGGGCCAAAGGAAGATAAACATTTCCGTCCAACAAATCCAACGGATCCTAAGGTCCACAGGCTTTCATGACATTTGCTGATGTCAGCAAAAACACACAACAACAATATTTTTCTGTCAAGTATATGTGGCCGATTTTTTGTTCATCATCTTTTTCGCTCCATTGACATGTTCATATATGCTGGATGAGGTCTAATTTCAATGTTTTTTTTTTTCTTTTGCGTATTAACTGTTGGGTTTCTGTCGTGTTTTTCCTCAGCATCTTTCGAAGACTGTCTGGATGAAAATGGGAGAGTTGTAGTGGACGAATATTTTCGGGTGGGAGGATATTCCAACATTTTTGCTATCGGTGATGTCACCAATGTCCAGGTAGGTTCAGGGTGTTTTAGGGTTTTTTTGGGTTTTTTTCACAATTTGACTGCAAATCCATGAATGGGAAACAGGTGAAGGTAAGTGAGTTCCACTAGTATTTTGTACTAACTCAAACATAACTTCAGGAACTGTGTGAAAAGAAAAGATTAGAGAACAATAATCTGTTAAAATGCTCTAATAATTGTGTGTGCAAACCTCCTCCTCAAACTCTTTTCAATTATGTACTGTGTGATAGCTAGAAGTTCATATTGGTAGCCTTTTAGTACACCGTGGATCGCTATTAGCATTAAGAAACGAGGAATGTTTTACAGTTAGTTGATGATTCTATATTTGGTTCCAATGACGTAGACAATTCTGACTGCTGAAATTCGGTAGTGAATTTCAGTCAATATTGACGATTTTGCGATATTGACATCGATATATTGCGAGTTTTTTCTGTTGGATATTGCCGATATATCGATTATCAAGACCCCTAAAAAAAGTACATACTGATTTTCGGCAAAGCCTATTTGGATGTAAATCACAATTAATGCCACTGCTTAAGTAGGTGGCCCAAAATGAGCCACGTCTTCCAACCATAATTTATATCAATACACTTTTAACACTAAGTTCCTTTCAAAATAACCAAATAAATGCACAACTAACTAACTAACCAACCTATCCACCCTTTTTGGACTTGCATTTTTTCTTTTTTTATGTTCTTTCGTCAGGAAGCTAAACAAACTAATCTACACACTTTTTCTCTCTTTCTCTTACTCTCTTTGTGCTTATTTTATTCCTTTTTGTATGTTTTCTCTTTAGGATGCCAAACAAACTAACTTCTCCACTCTTTTTATCCTTTCTCTTTCTATACTTTCTCTCATTCTATACTTTCCTTTTTCTATGTTTTTTTCCTTCTCGAGGACGCCCGAACAATAATCCATCCACTCTTTCTCTTTACACTTCCTCTCTTTTTATTACTTTCACTTTTTATGTGTTTTCTTTAGGACGCCCGAACAAACTAACCTATCCACTCTTTTTATACGTTCGATTTTAATACTTTCCTTTTAAATATTTTTTTTCTTCAGGAAGCCAAACAAGGTTATTCTGCGCAAGAACATGCGAGAAAATGTGCTTCGAACCTTAAACTCCTTTTACAAGAAGGCTTAAATGCCTCCGGATTAAAGCCCTATACACCTCCACAAGACGCTTTACTTCTATCTCTCGGACGAGCCAATGGGATTGCCCAATTGCCCCTTATGACCGTGACGGGAATCATGCCCACAATGCTTAAAAGTAAAGGTCTGTTTATAGAGAAGACTAGAAAAGACTTGGGTTTACATTTTTAGTACACTATCGATTTACGTTTTAGGTCTTACGTTTTTATTTACGTTTTCGTACAAGTTTGTCGTGTTATTAGGTTTACTTGGAGACGACGACGGTTAGTTGATGCATTATTGCAAAGCGTTATAAAATTAAAATTTATGTATTAAATTCATTTTTTTTATTTTTTTCTGTGTTTCCGTGATGCGACCTGATAGGGTCATTTATGGTCAACTTAGGATCAAAAGATGTATTCTTTCTTTTGTACTTTATGGTGGAGTTTAGTTAAAATATTTCCCTCAGTCTCGGGTTAGTCGTAGGGTTAAAACTCCTATCGAGTTTGTTAATGTAGAATAGATGTATTACCTTTGAATTACCTTGTTTAGTTATAAGTACATTGTTTAATTATCAATACATTGTTTAGTTTTCTCCTCAAAATAAACCATAGGTTGTAAGCATGTAACACCGGATTATGGGCATTTATGTGGATGAGCTTATGATGCCTGTTGTTTTTAAATATTGAAGGTTTCGAGAAAAATGTTGTCGATCTATATTTATTTGCGGCTTCTTGGTTTGCTTCTCTTTTTCTCTCTTTTTCGACATTGTTTTTTTGGTTGTCGGTTGAATGGTTTCTCTCTTCCTTTATGATTTCCTAATAGGGAATTAGAGGTACAACAGAGTTATTTCCAATTTTGTCATTATTATTCGCTGTCTTTAGATCTTTCCCATCAGGGAGTTCAACCTTTTTGCAACTTGCAATTATGTATGTTCGTTGCTTTTGCCTTGCTTATCCTTTTTGTTTATTTCTTCCACATGTAGTTTGAGTTATAGCTTGCTGCACCTCTTTGTTCCCGTGGACTCGGATGGTTTACCATCGCGCTTTTTCTTTTTCTTTTTAGAAAGATGATTGATTTGATTGAATGGAGCAACGAAAACTACCAAACAACGGAAACATGCACCTAAGCTGAAATAGCTTACTTTGAATTATGAAAAGAGAAAAATGGAGATATTAATCAGGTAAAAATTTATCGCGACGGTAAGAAAGCTCGATATATCGCGCCGGGACCAACAAAAATTATTGCGATATATTTGGTAGGAGGTGGTGGTCTGCGCAGATTTAGTATGGAAAATCATACGGTAAATATCACGGTAATCGTACTGTAAGTCGTACGGTAGATCTCGGGGGGAGGGGCGTTTTTGAAAAAAAAATTTGACCTAAAGTCCCTTCAATATATCGCGATGGAAATATATTGTAATATCGGACGATATATTGACCAAGCATGTCGATATTGAACTTCTCGATATATCAAAACGATATGTCGATTGTCAGGTACTCAAAATTAGGTGCATATCGAATATCGGCAGGAGGCATTCGATACACAACACTACAGTATAGTACGCCATGAATCGCTATTGGTGATAACACTAATAGCGATACACGGTGTAATTTTCACATCCAGGTTTAATTCTGACGACTTTTTGTTAGTTTCCCGTCCAAAAGGTTATCTGACGACTTTTTGTTATGTTCACAACCAAAATTCATTCTGACGGCAATGGTTATTTACACATAAAAACTTTCAGATGACAAATTATTTTCACAACCAAAACCAAATCCGACGAGTTTTTCCTATTTTCACATCTAAAAGTTATTCTGACGACTACTTTTTGTCATTTCTACACCCAAAATTTCACCGGACGACTTTTCATTATATTTTGACATCCAAAATTTCATCAAACGACATGTCAAACATTTTCACATCCATTTTTCATTCAGACGACTTTTTGCTATTTTCACATCCCAAGTTAAATATGACGACCTTTCAGTATTTTCACATCTACAAATTTTATCTGACAATTCATCTAACTACTTGTCATTTTCACATCCAAATTCTCATTTGGCGACTTTTCGGTATTTTCACATCCAAACTTTCACCTAACCACTTTCTGCTATATTTTCACATCCAAAATGTATTCTGACGACTTAATTATACATTCACAACCAAAGTTCAATCGGACGACTTTTTGTTATATTCACATCCAAAATTTTATCTCACAAATTCTTCTTAGGTTCACATCTAAAATTCAATCTAGCGACTTTTTTTCTATTTTCACATCCAAAATTTAACCTGAAGACTTTGGGATATAATTTCACATCCCTAAATGAGACGGAAGACCTTTTGTTATTTTCCCATCCAGGTTTCATTCTAAAGACTTTTTGTTATTTTCACGTCCAAAGGTTATCTAACGACATCTCACTACATTCACATATCCAAAATTCGATACCGAGGATCGTCGGCAGCGATTGATCGATCGAGTATCGTCGGCTGCGATCGATCGAATGAGGATCGTCCGCGGCAATCTATCGACCGAGGATCGTCATTGGCGATCGATCGACCAAGGATCGTCAGCGACGATCGATTAATCGTGGATCGGCGACGATCAATGGATCGATGATCGTCGGCGAAGATCAATGGATCGAGGATCGTAGGCGGCAATCAATCGACCGAGTATCGTCAGCGACGATCGATCGACCGAGGATCGTCGACGGCGATTGATCGATCGAGGATCATCAGCGGCAATCTCGGCGGCGATCGATCGGTCGAGGATCGTCGACGGCGATCGATCAACCGAGGAACGTCAGCGGCAATCGATCGACCGAGGATCATCAGCGGCAATCTCGGCGGCGATCGATCGGTCGAGGATCGTCGCCGGCGATCAATCAATCGAGGATCGTTGCCGGTAATTGATCGGTAGAGGATCTTCGACGACGATCGATCGGTCAAGGATCGTCGGCGGCGATCGATCGGTCAAGTATCGTCGGCGACGATCGACCGGTCACGGATCGTCGGCGGCGATTGATCAACCTAAGATCGTCGACGACGATCGATCGAGCGAGGATCCTCGGCGGCGATTAGTAGATCGACGATCGTCAAAGGCGATCAATCGGTCGAGGATCTTCGGCAGCGATTGATCAAGCGAGGATCTTCGGCAGCGATTGATCCAGCAAGGATCTTCGGCGGTGATCTCGGCGGCAATCGATCGATCGAGGATCGTCGGCGGCGATCTATCGACCGTGGATCATCGACGGCAATCGATCAATCGAGGATCCTCGGCAGCGATCGATCGGTCGAGGATCGTCGGCGGCGATCGATCGGTCGAGGATCGTCGGCGGCGATCGATCGGTCGAGGATTGTCGGGGGCAATCGATTGGTCGAGGATCGTCGGCGGGAATCGATCGGTCGAGGATCGTCACCGGCGATCGGTAGATCAAGGATTGTTAAAGGCGATCAATCGGTTGAGGATCGTTGGCGGCGATTGATCAACCTAGGATCCTTGGCGGCAATCGATCGGTCAAGGATCCTCGGCGGCGATCGATCGGTCAAGGATCCTCGGCGGCGATCGATCGATTGAGGGTCGTCAGCGGCGATCAATCGACATAGGATCGTCGGCGGCTATCGATCGACCGAGGATCGTCAGCGGCAATTGATCGACCGAGGATCATCGGCGGAAATTGATTGATTGAGGATCGTCGGCGACGATCGCTCGATTGACGATTGTCGGCCACGATCGATCGATGGTGGATCGTCGCCGAGGATCGATTGATTGAGGATCGTCGGCAGCGATCGATCAGTGGAGGATCGTCGACGGCGATCAATCGATCGAGGGTCGTCAGCGGCAATCGATCGAGCGAGGGTTGTCAGCAACGATCAATCAGTCGAGGATCGTCGGCGGCGATCTATCAAGCGAGGATCGTTGGCGGCGATCAATCGTGGGAGGATTGTCAGCAACGATCGATCGACCGAGGATCGTCGACGGCGATCGATCGATCGAGGATCATTGAGAGCGATCGATCGATCGAGTAATGTCGATGGCAATCAATCCATCACGGATCATCAACGACGATCGATCGACCGAAGATCATCGGCGGCAATCGATCGATTGAGGATCGTAGGCAATGATTGATCACGCGAGGATTGTCAGTGACGATCGATCAAGGGTTGTCAATAACGATCGATCGATCAAGGGTCGTCAGCAACGATAGATTGATCGAGGATCATTAGCGCCGATCGATTCATCGAGGATCGTCGGCGGCAATCAATCAGAGAGGATTGTCGGCGATGATCGATCGGTCGAGGATAATCGGCACGAATCGATCGGTCGAGGATCGTTGACGGCGATCGGTAGATCAAGGATTGTCAGAGGCGATCGATCAGTCGAGGATCGTCGGCAAAGATCAATTGGTCGAGGATCGTCGGCGGCAATCGATCAATCATGGATCGTCGGCCACGATCGATTGATCAAGGATCGTTGGCGGCGATCGATCGATCGAGGATCGTCAACGGCGATCGATCCATCGAGGATCGTTGTCAGCGATCAATCGGGGAGGATCGTCGGCAGCTATCAATCCGTCAAGGATCGTCGGCGGCAATCGATCGGTTCAGGCTCATCAGCGGTGATCGATCGGTCGAGGATTGTTGGCGGCGATCGATCGGTAAGAGTTGGCAGGTGTAGTTGTAATACTGAGCAGTTCGTCCGAGAGCAACTCTTCAACCTCAGTTCGGGAGCAACAAGGTATGTCATCAACTTCACACCAGCAGCCCACCTAATCTCAGGACACTGCAACGAGCAGACCGTCTAGGGGCAGGGCGACCTATCGGGCCCGAGCCAGGGAAAAATCCAGCAAGCAGGGGTTACCAGAGCCCAAAAGAGTGCACCGGTTCGACCATCGAGACAGCAAGGGCAGGTTTTCTCCTTGACCTAAAGAGGAGTCATCTTCCCTTCCGACTCAATCTCTCCGAGCTCCATGTCTCCATCAGCACCGGTTGTTCGACCTTCCGAAGGGTTGTGGTGTTCGAGACCCTCAGACCCTGAGGTACCGGGTTTGGGGATTGCGGATCTCTCGCTAGTGGTGAGCACCACACAGAAACTGGTTGATATCCTACGGTCACAGAGTCACACTATGGCGGGGGCCAAACGTGTCACCATAGACTTGGAGGCTCTTGAAAAGGAAAGGGAAAAGGCCTTGGAACAGGAACTGCTCCTCATTGGAGAGGCTAGACGGAGATCACGAGGGATCCTTAGTGGACAAGTAGCTCTTCCTCATAGGACAGGTCCCTCATCTGGAGGACAACCTCAAGGTCAGGCAACTCCTCTTGCGACGCAAGCTCTAAGGACTTCACCGGGACCTAGACCGGAATCTCCTCTTCAGCGGGAAGAGGAGGAAATAATAAGGCCTAACGGAGAGGGGTTGAGTGTAGATCTACCGCGTAACTTTGCAGCCGCTACCACTGATTGTCCTACCTTTGTCTCAATGGCGGGATCTTCCAATGTGGAGGTCGTGGTGCAACTACAACCAGACCGGAGACTACACATTTCCCTCGAACTTTCCACTCCTCCACCATCACCACCTCACGCCTCTTCTCTTTCGCCATCCTTTTCTCCAATTGGAGCAGTCCGTGGGTCATCGGACTCGCCTGTCTTACCATACAAACATGCCGTCCCCGCCTACTCACCTCCTCATAGGCGTTCTCCTTCTACCAGCTCACGAACTCAACCTCCGGAGACATCTAGGAGGCAAACCTGGAGACAGACGCCTTATCCTACAGGGCCCCAACAGTCTCCGTCTCCCACACCGTCCATTCCACAAAGACCTTTGAACAAACCTCGTCTCCACATCCCATTAATGGAAACAATTATAAAGGAGGAACAATACTATCCTGGATATAGAGGAGCAAGAAATCCAACACCTCTTTTAATAGCAAGACCATTCTTTGTGGTGGGGGGGGGTCACAGCTGTTACCCCCGCCCTTCTTATCAAAGGATGATGCGGTTCAGATCTATAAGGTGTAGATCCAGGAGCAGTTTCTCCGGCTCAGTTTGTCAACCCCACTAGACCGGCCTCGCCACAATTCACCAATCTCGTAGAGGAAGAGAAAGAGATAAGAGATTTTCGGATCTTTACGAGGATAGTTCGAGAATAGCCTTTTTTTATTTCGAATTGTTGTGGAAATCTTTCACCCTATCCGAGATCAATAAATACAAAGAAGGGGCAATTCCAGATGACTTCGAAACTACCCTTTTCGCGATGATGGTCAACTATCTCTCTAGGGGAGCTCTGGCAGACTATAAGGAGCGACAACCCATCTTGATGGCATCTAGCATCAAGATTTTTGACCCGCTTCCGGATGCGGCAGATTTGCAAGCGGAGGAAAGTTTGGTTGCAGCTGCGGCCGCCCCCGTCACCCCTACCTTCACCAATGATATGAAATTACAAGAACAGGGGCAAGCTTATGTGAATAAGCTCCAAGCAATACAAGCTGCTGAAGCTGCCACCAAAATGGTTGCCAACCCAACACCTTGCACTACTCTTTTGAACATCTGGAGGCTCCTCTACACCGAGAGGAATGAATCTGCTATAAAAGAGTTTACGGAATTCTGGTGTCTGAAAAGTGAGACACCACAGACTCTTTTTAACAGACTGTCTAGCTTTTGTCAAAAGAAAAAACTTTCCACCATCGATCTTCCGGCTATAGCCACCAACTTTCCACCATCAATCTTCAGGCTATAGCCACCAATTATTTCATCGCAGTCCAGAATTTTTTCGGGCCCATGGGGCATACTGCTCTCGACAATTAGATTGCAAGACAGGCCATCCAGGATATCAATCCATCTGCTTAGGAAATTTTGTTGGTCACTTTTAAACTCTACGAGCAGTTCGTTCATAGTGAAGCCAAGGAAAAGGCGCTTACCGCCAAAACCAGAGGAAATTCTGCCAGATTTGCCTAAGAATTGCCTTTTGAGAAGGATGAACAGCAGAACTTTTAGCTTGGCGAAAGCTTAAGGGAAAGCAGGTGATTGATAGCAGATGAGAACCAGCCATAGGGGCCGACGACCGAGTCTTCTTGTACAATTGTCTGAACTATTAGCAAACCGGTCATGGGTGGAAGCACTCCCCACGGAAGCTCAAACCCAAACTTGCCCTAAAGCATAATTAATGGGAAAAGGTGAGTGTTGAAAGAACCAAGAAACAGATGGAATGAAAACAAAGAGGAGGATCGGAACACAAACTGCTTGTAACCAAGGACAACTACCGCCCCACTCTTTGGTCAAAAACTGCCAAAATGTCACAAGCTCAGTTGTGATAGATTAAACTCCTAGTATTTGATGATGCGAGATCTCAAATGAGTTAAGGAGCAAATACACCACCGACGGCTTTAAGTGTGAGGCTTTTGGTTTCATGTGACACAAGGAGGGGCAATGCTTCTCGAAAAATGGGGTTCTGAAAGAGATGATGCAATACGCTCTATTTAACGGCGGAGGGGAGACTGTCGTGAATCCTCTTCCCCTTCAGCTCTTTTATCCTTGGGGGCGTCGCACCATGGACGACGAAAAAATGCCAACAACTCAAGCAAGACTAACCCTGGAGAATACCATCCAACAGCAGAGCGAGCAACTAGCCGCAATGGCTGTATAATTGGCAGCGCTACGCTTAGAATTTGGCTCCCTGACTTTGCTCTAACAGCCGCTTAAAAACTCCAACGAAAGAAACAGGAGTTACTACAAAAGCTTGCTGAGCTTGAACTGGAAGCCACATCGGGTGGACATGATGATGATGTTATGGGTTGGGATATAGAGCCTCCTAAGGCTCACCACGCCTAGACCTTCATGTCTGGAGCCTGGATTGTGGGAGTGGGTGACAGCCGTCGACAGCTTTGCGATTCTACCACGGAGCAACGCAAAGATAGGCAAAAAATAAATTAGAGGGAACACAACAGCAAAGTAACTGGACCGTTATCTTTTACTCCCGAGGCTGTAATTCTCAATAGTGATATCGGCCTCGGCATCAAGCCAGCTCAACCACCTCTTCGACCACCTAAAAAGAAGTTGCCTCCGAGTTTCGAACATTTTCACGCGGATAAACAGAAACAGTTGGGAAAGAATGACCTTGATAAGCAAAGTGATTAAGAATGGTTCGAGAAATACCTGGTTCAACATTCGGATGATAACCCTCCCAACACCCCTCCGACCACAGATTCTGATGCCGAAGATGATGAAAAAGACAAAGAAACGCCCGAGTCCCAATCCCCTTCTTCCAAATCGGTTGTCATGCTAGTACGGCACCTAATGCCTTTCGCCTTCACCCACGCCCTGACTTTGGCCTCTTGTCATAATTTCCTTGAATAAGTTATCATTCAGGCACTGAGAGAGGAAATCGATTTTGGGGAGGGAAAAAATAGCTTTGGGGAATTAGCCCAAAGTCGTCTATTTATCCTCGAAACCCAAAACCCCTATAATGGATAATGATTACAAGGCGTTATCGGTGGCTCTCATTGTGAAAGGACCGACAATTTCAAGCTTAACGGCTACAAATGATATCGAATGGTCGATACCAAGCCGCTGCCAAATCTGCTCACCTCCTCTGCTTTACAGCACATGCCACAAGAGCTCCGGTCATAAATTTGTCCAAGCAACATCTGTCTGAGTACCATTAGCAGCAAAAGCTATCCAGTCCATGGAATTATCAAGGCCATAGAAATTTAATTTTCATATAACGCAAGATAACGAATCTGGATTTAGCTTCCGTTCTTCGTGGTAGAAGGTAAGTAGTTTGAAATTTTGTTGGGAACGGCAACGTGGACCCGACTAAATATGGGATTGAGTGTGTGGAAGGAGCAGTTCATTGTCAAAGACCCCGAAGATCCCGAAGGAACCAATGTGGTGGTTCCCTTAAATTTATGGAATCAGGGAAAGACAAATGCTCTTGTGTCCGGCTGTTACCTTGTATATGTAATATCCACTCCCACAAAACTCTTTGACAGCTCAACCAATATAGCCAAAAAGATCCAGCAATTCACTATTTCGAAGCAGTGGGAAGAGGAATACAATGATAGATTATTACCGATTGCTAAACTCCGGCGGGGAGTGGATCAAAATTTCTTAGATTTATCACTAAATGAAACAGATTCTAACCTCAAGTTTGAGGTTCACAAGACAATATCTGACAACAAGGAATTTAACCAACAATTGGTGTCATTCACAATTCCCGATTCAGGACTCTGGATTTTATCCCTATTCTCTCGAATCAATTCTGATTAAAAAGTTGTGTTAAAAGCAGGACACCAAGTGGAATCTTATGTAGCCGTCGAGATATCTCCCAAAGCATGAGCTGTCAGCGAACACCTCCTGAGACAAATTCACCACCTATATCCTCAACAACTTCCAGTGTCCGCAATTTCCAAAACTTAGCAAAGTCTCTCCCATAATGTGGATAACATCATAACGACTCATTTGGACAGCTTGGGAAGAGTACATCTGGAAGTGGCGGGGTGGCCATGTCAAGGATACTCTTTAGCCGGACAAAGAAAATGGCATCAAGACCCGCGAAGTAGAATATTTTTTACAATGGTTAAAAAACCCTAATCTCATGAGTACAACAGCACCAGAACACACCAGTGGGGTACGTTTTGGAAAATGTTCACCTAGGAGATGATCAAAGAAAACAGGTGACCGACAGCTAGGATTAGGTTACCCGGATTTTAGGAGCTCTTTTGGTCTTTGATGCAGCACAAATCTTTGGTCTTTGGTCTTTAACCAGGGGACTGTCGACAAACTGATCGTCGAGAGAGCTAAAGTATTCTTCCGAGGAATGCCTCTCGCCATAGGAAATTTACAAGCAGCTTAAAACAGAGATCAGTTGTGGTACTCTCAACGTTGGAGCGGGAATTATGTGCCAATGCAACGGCGCTTTCTACCCGAGGACTTTGTTTATTGGATGTAACACAAAAAAGACACGCAGGATATTTCTGCCGGGCAAGTAATTTTGAAAATGGTGGAAGTTTCTAACAAAAGGGTTCTTACCTTCGAGAAGAAGCATGGCCGAAAAAATAAAAAGAATCAGATCACTGTGGCCCTTTGTCATCTTCGATGATTAGAGGACAAACCCACTTTCCACTTGACTTACTTTGCCGATCCTTTTTCTTATTCATCAGCCTACAACTTGTCTTTTCAGCTAAAAAATGTCTTAGTGTGCAATCACTGCGACCAGTGTTGGCATCCACCCTATCTCCCCTCCTCGTGGGAGCCACGTCTTCAACTCCCCAACACATGGTTCTGTGGGAACTGCGAATTGGACGATTAATTATTTTATGTCATAGTTAGAGTTGACTAAGAGGGTGAGAAATTGGGAGATCAGCCCAAACACACCCCCTTCTCTTTGCCAGGTGGGGGAAAGAAGGGAAGATAGGAAATGCCTTCTCACCTCCCTATGCACTCATTCCTATTTTTTTGTATGATTGTCTCCCCTATTTTGCATGCATGTCTAAGGGAGGAATGTTGGCAGCCATGGGCATGATCATCATTATGGGAAACATCCGCAGTTGGGGGGGGGTGGTTATTTGTAGGACTCGAATGCACACAATTTCTAACGGTGGGCTCTTCTCTTATGTTTCCAAGGCACGCTCGACAGCTGTCAAACTCGTGTGCGTTTTCGGCAAACCTTTCATATTACCAAGGATTTCCGAGCCTTTTTTAACCAATAGGCTCATCAGAGTACGGAAGAGTGAGTGCACCAAGCCAGACAAGATCATTGTATTTACCATACTCAGTAGGACACACTTTACTTCGCGCCTTAGGAAGGTCGGACGACAAAGTTCTCCCGTCTCGAATGTTGCAATTCAGTTACATGGGACTAGCTTTCGCTAGCCCTCATGGTGGGTACATTGTGGATTGCAAAGTAACTTTTTGGATTGTCATCTAGATTATGCTGTTAGCTGTCAATAAGAATTCAGTTCAGGTTTAGCTGACTTCTGGTCCATTAATTACCTTTGGTCAAAGTTTGGTGTCTTAGTGCTTGTTCAAGATTTTTGGTAGATTAGTGGTTCCATTTTCAACTCTTAGTTCCGAATTTAGCCGGAGTGTGAACTATAACTTTTTGCCCTGAGTGTGGTACGGCTTAATTTGTCTTATGTCTGTTCGATAGCAATTGCTCTCCGCTCATTGGCTCTTTGCATTGCATTGACTTTTTAGATTTGAAACTAAACAAACTTTGTTGTATAAGGCGCTTGGGGCCAAAAGAGACAAGTTGTTGTTTTGGTACTGTCTTCTGATAAAAACCCTAGAAAATTGCAACAAAGCTTCTTTTGGAGAACCTTTTTTTGTTATGTGATTTTGACCCTACTGCCATCTTGGTTTGCATTGGTCCTTTGTGGAAATCATAGTCTGGGTGAGTAGTTAGCACTATCTTTTCATTTTGGGCGATTTGGGACTTGTGGTTGTTTGATACCGAAAGGGGTCTTGTTAGTTCAAGGTTACGGAGGGCGAGGAGTTAAGTAGGACATTGCCTGTTTCGGTATCTTCGAGAGAGATTTCGTCTCTTTTTGTTGTCAACATTGATTTTGGGGGTATCTTGAGCTCGCTTGCTATTATTCTGAATCCTATTTTTATCTCTATTTTTCTAAGGGCTAGGTGATATTGTTAATTCTGAAACAGCTTATTATTCTTTTATTTTTTTGTCATTCAGCGTAGAAGTGTTTTTGTGCTTTTTTTGGTAGTCTTTTTTAGGCTTCGGTTGCGTTTCAGCTAGGGTTGACATAAAGAATCTTTTGGACCAGAACAGTGGGTTTTGAGGGAATTTTTGTTAGACTTCCAGCGGAGCAGTACTAACTGGGAGATCAACCCTAACAGACTCTTTTCTCCCGCTCTGGAGGGGGAAGGAAGGGAAGAGAGGAAATGTCGTCTCACCTCCCCATGAACTCATTTCTATTTTATGTCTGATTATCTCCCCTATTTAGCAGGTATGTTTGAGGGAGGAATGTCGGCAACCATGGGCATGATCATCATTATAGGAAACATCCGTAGTTGGGGGGGGGGGTATTTGCAAGACTCCAATGCACACTATTTATGGCGGTGGGCCTTTCTCTTCTGTTTCCCAAGCACGCTCGATAGACGATCGATCGAGGATCGTCAACGGCGATCGATTGATTGAATATCGTCAGCGGCGATCGATCGATCGAGGATTTTACCGCGATCGATCAGTCGAGGATCGTCCGCGGCGAACGATCGGTCGAGGATCGTCGGCAGCGATCGATCGATCGAGGATCGTCGGCGGCGATCGATCAAGGATCATTGGAGGCGATCGATCGGTCGAGGATCATCAGCAGCAATCGATCTGTCGAGGATTGTCGGCAGCGATCGATCGATCGATGATCGTTGGCAACGATCGATCGATCGAGTATCTACGGCGGAAATCGATCGACCAAGGATAGTCGGCGACGATTGATCGGTCGAGGATCGTCAGCAGCGATCGATCGGTCGAGGATTGTCAACGACGATCGATCTATCGAGGGTTGTCAGCAGCGATCGATCGATTGAGGATCATTAACGGCGATCGATCGAGTTTGGATCGACGAAAGCGATCGGTCGAGCGAGGATTGTCGGCGGCGATCCATCGATCGAGGATCGTCGTCGGTGATCGATCGAGCGAGGATCATTGGCAGCGATCGATCAAGCGAGGATCGTCAACATTACTCGATCGAGCGAGGATCATCGACGGCGATCGATCGTCGTAGATCGTCGGCGGCGATCGATCGATCGACGATCGTAGGCGGCGATCGATCGATCAAGGATCGTCAGCAACGACTGATCCGTTGAGGATCCTCGGCGACAATTAATCGATAAATGATCGTCGACGGCGATCGATCAGTCGAGGATCGTCAACAGGGATCGATCAGTCGAGGATCGTCAACAGGGATCGATCGGTCGAAGATCGTCGTTGGCAATTAATCGAGCGAGGATCGTCGGTGGCGATCGATCGAGCAAGGATCGTCGACAGCGATCATCAGCCGCGATCGATCGAGCGAGGATCATCAGCGGTGATCGATCGAAGAAGGATCGTCAGCGGGGATCGATCGAGGATTTTACCGCGATTGATTAGCCGAGGATCGTCAACGACGATCGATCGGTCGAGGATGGTCGGCAGCGATCACTTGATCGAAGATTGTCGGCGGCGAATGATCAATGGAGGATCGTTAGAGGCAATAGATCGGTCGAGGATCATCAGCAACAATCAATCGATCGAGGATTGTTGGCGTCGATCGATCGATCGATGATCGTTGGCGGCGATCAATCTTCGAGTATCTAGGGCGGCAATCGATCGACCTAGGATAGTCGGCGAGGATTAATTGGTCAAGGATCGTCGGCAGCAATCGATCAGTCGAGGATCGTCAGCAGTGATCGATCGATCGAGGGTTCTCAACGGCAATCGATCGATCGATGATCATTAGCGGCGATCGATCGAGTTTGGATCGACAAAGGCGATCGGTCGAGCGAGGATTGTCGGCGCCGATCGATCCATTAACATTGTCGACAGCGATCGAACGATCGAGGGTCGTCATCAGTGATCGATCGAGCGAGGATCGTTGGCAGCGATCGATCAAGCGAGGATCGTCAACAGTACTCAATCGAGCGAGGATCGTCAGCGGCAATCGATCGATCGAGGATTGTCGGCGACAATCGTAGGCGGCGATCGATCGAGTGAGGATCGTCGACGGCAATCGACGGATCGAGGATCGTCAACGTTCAATCGACCGGTCAAGGATCGTCGGCGGGGACTGATCAGTCGAGGATCGTCGGCGAACATTGATCGATCAATGATCGTCGTCGGCGATCGATCGGTCGAGGATTGTCGGCGGGGATCCATCGGTTGAAGATCATCAGCAGCGATTGATCGAGCGAGGATCGTCGGCGGCGATCGATCGAGTAAGGATCGTCGACAACGATCGTCGGCCGCCATCGATCGAGTGAGGATCGTCAGCGACGATTGTGAAACTCTGAGACCTCCATTGGCCCTCAGAGTATGCAGATCCAAAAGAAGCTAATCTAGATAGTGCCGACTCCAAGTTAATATAAACCCAAGTGACTGACCCCTTGACAGTCAAAACCCCAATATACTCCATTGCCCACAGAAATTGCATATCCAAAAGAAGCTTATCTAGATAGTGCCAACTCCAAGTTGATATAAACCGAAATGATTGACCCCTTGACAATCACAAACCCATTATAGCTTCACCCCTGTGAAATAAGACTTTATGTGTGCTCAGTTTCCACCACATAATGCAAAGTTAGAATATGAGTTTTGGACACATTCACCCACTTTGACTTTCCCTTAGAAATGCAGCCACCTTGGCAAGCAAAGACTCTGACTGACTACACCTCTGTGTAGCCTGGACTCCCTTGTGTCCGCAGCAAATAGAATCACTGAAAATGGTCAAGTAAATTGATAGTTATGGCTGGCCAAAGTTTGCCAATTATACAATGTGCTCTCTGGGAGAGGCAATTACCTACCCAAAATTGTCTAAGTCCTATTTGTTGTCCATAGCCATTTTCAGCCATGGATTTACCCTCGGAAGCACCACAGACTACCCCAAAACAGCCTACTTTGATTCCACTCAGAATTCTACAGAATTACCAAAACAAGATGAAACATCACACATAGAATATTCCTAGGACACTAAGTATTTCTACCAATTTTCATATAAGTCTACCAACCAGAATTTACGCATCACCCAGTCAAAGTTGCAGAAAAACAGCCTGCCAGAATCAACCACACAAAAGACCGACTTCACAATAAAGCCCAAAGCAAACCAGGTACACACTAGACCTGAAAAATTTCCACAATACATAAAGTACACCAAAGAACCAACATGCAAAATTTCAATACATTCTGCCCAAATATCACAATGATCTTTCACTTCAAAAATCCCAAAAACTGCAATCACAGTTTTTCCATACAAGGGGATTCCTACCTAAAATATTCTAAGTTCTACACATATACAAGTGAACCCGCAGCTGATCTACGCCGTACCATAAATAACGTGGTCATCCTAACAAGACTAACCGGCTGTCTACCGTACAATGTATTTACACTCATTTAACCGGTGCCAAAATATTCCGCGGCTAACATTTTAGATGCCGAAAAGACAAAGTACTCAATATTTGTCGTCTAATGATTGACGGCGAACTTCGTCCGCCGCTATCCACATCCGTTCACCAATCTTCACGTGGCGTTTTTGTCCCTTAACCAAACTGTACTCCAACCGTCGTACCATACCTCCTTACCACCACATGCCCCTTGATACGTACCATACCAACACGTGCCCCTGGAGTGTACCGAAACTGTGTACCCCCTCCGGAGTTATATTTCGAACATTACTAATTATTTCCAATCGGATCGCTTTGCGATCCGCCGTTCATTTCACACCCCTTGTTCGCGTCACTTTAATTTTATCCGCACGTTTGCTCCCCCAATCCGCGAATCCATGCAAACCTTCCCACTACACCTTATGATGTGCGCACGAAATGTCGCGTACGCACGAAACTATATTTTCCAAAACAACACTATTCCCCCTCTAAAACTTTATCTACTGAAGTACAGCACCAATCAAATTACTGTGTCGTACAGAAAATTACAAGTGTCGGTGTACTTTCTGTACGGCCATTGTACAACATGGCCAAAATGTCGACACGTGTCAAATCAGGATTTGTTCCTGTAATCTCCGGAGTTCCCGTAATCCAATGTTATCACGCCATGTATCATCTGACGTAGCAAAGACCGTAAAACGTGAAAATTACCTTTTCCGTGATCGCGGCGCCTATCGCGGCCGTCCGATCAAAACCAGCTATAATCGTAGCCGCTGAAATTCGACGCGCGGTATTTGTTTCGTTATCGAAACAAATGCGTGGTATCCGTTCCGTCCCCGTACCGTACTCCGTACTAAATCAAACTTTATCTATTCTCCGTTAAATGAATTTATCTATGTGTAACAATTTATATATTTATCAAACCTTATGTATCCTAATATTAGTCTTAGACTAATAGGTTAAGGCTACCAGCTAATTTGACGGACGGCAGGTACCTGGATCAAATCCAGGGTCCGTCAAATATTTTAGGTAACTCTATCGAGATTTGCCTTCCTGTCCTCTTTGGACAGCCCAGGCAGCCATGGATCTAACTCCTCCTCAAGTCTTCAGTGACTGCGACAAGTGTGGGGACTTGAGTGAAGAGTTAGAGGCAAGCTGTCATTGTTTTGGCTTTTATTTTACAATCTCTAGACCTATTAAATACTTAAATTTCAACACTCTCCTTATTTTCTATTCTACTTTACTTTCAACTCCCTTCAAAAACAACAAATACATTTATATATATCTTCTTTTCCTTTATCCTTTTTCCTTCATGAAGCTTCAAGGGAATACCTTTATATTTAAGAAAGTGTATTAGATGACCAAAAATAATTTCATCTTATCGATCATACATTTTATTTTGCATGCCATTTTTCAAAAATATGAGCAAAGATTTTATCCATCTCCTCCTTTTTTCATCTAACCAAAATCCACTTTCCCTTTTCCATTTCCAACAATCAACCCCATCCCCAATTTGCAACACATACTCAGATGCTAACCCTTTTACAGGCACACCTTTATAGAGGGTATCACTCCCATTAGTGATGTCAATGTTGTCCATAGCCATTTCTAGCCATGGATTCACCTTCGGAAGCACCACAGACTACCCCAAAAACAGCCTACTTTGAATCAACACAGAATTCTACAGAAATAACAAAACAACCTGAAACTATATCAACAGATAGTGTCTAAGCTTTAAAATAACCTCACAAAGTTTCTGACAAATATAATGAATAGAGTGATCACATCATCTAGTCAAAGTTGCAGAAAAACAGTTTGCCAGAACTTTGATAAAACAGACGAACTTCACAATGAAGTAAAACACAGACCAGGCACACAATAGGCCTGAAAATCTGTGACAATATTAACAATATAAAGAGGAACACACATGCAGAATTTCAGATAATTCTGCCAACAGATCTGAGAGCAATCCTCAGATAAAATTACCAAAAATCACCATAAACAGTTTTGGTCCAAAAAGTTCCTATGTCCTGAAATGACTAAGTTCTACAATATATACACTCAGTCTTACTACTAAATGTACGGAGGCATACCAGCCGTACGTAATTTCCCATCTACTTAAATTAATGTGAGTATACCTGAATAATTCAAGGTATGTCAGAAAAATGTAATTCTACACTAATAATTAATGCACAAAAAGACAAAACAATGTTAAACCAAATATTTGCACCGACGCTTCCATAAAATCCGCGTACTGAGTATCAACTTGATTATTTACTTGTGGAAGAAACCACGTAGTGAATCGACATCACATACGTACGGTTCACTTGATACCACGTCATCAAAATTGCGATCCCTTGAAAATATCGGCGGACGTCGTCCGCCCTCCAAATGTACCATGACCCACTTGCCGAAATTAGACCGTACCTTCAAAATCTTTTCCGTACTGAACATGCGTCCTTTTTGAATCCATGCCACTTGTCCCATTATGTTCGGTACGTGCGACGTACCATTTCAACCTCGTCGATTATTTAACGTCGGATCGCTTCGCGATCCGCCGTCCATTTCCTCTTTACGCAAACCATACGTTCCAATATAATTCATACGTTTTCTCCCCCAATCCGCAAATACATTCGAACCTCCACATTAAACTTAGTGGGTACACATGCATTACAAATCACATTGAGTACGCACACAACCTTAAGCACGAATAAAATGTCATGCATGCACGAAACTAACATTTCAAAACAACAGTCAAAACCATTACCCCTCAAATGTATCCTTAAATCAAGAATCCCCACTAAGTTCCTCGTAAAATCTACATCTTCCGAACTCATATTTTTATCCATGATTCTCACCCCATTTTCTGAACTTTCCTTACTCTCTTCCATGGAATTCTTTCCACTATCACTTTCTAACTTTATTCCCAATAAATATTTCTCTTGTCCTATACCTTTCATTAAACATTCCTCTTCTCCCTTATCCTTTAGAACCCCTTCTAGTTTCACGTCTCCCCTTTCCTCGGAATCCGTTGAAGTCTCCCTTTCCGACCAGTTTTTTGTTTCCAAAATATCTATGAAACTATCCTCAATATTTTGAACTCCCTCAAGCATTTCCTCTCTCTTTACTTCCCTTATACCTCCAAAAGCACATTGTTGCTAACGTGGAATTTCTGTGTGCTTTTCTTTCTTCCCCATACTACCGATGCGGAGAAGCTCCAACATATCTTCATCCTCTTTCTCCTCTTCCCCTTCTTCCTCCTCATCCACATTCCAACTTCTAAATTCTTTCAAACAAGGGCATTCTTCTATATAATGACCCGGTTCCCTACAAAAGAAGCAAACCCCTTTTTTCAAAGCTCTCGTTTCTTTTCCTCTCCCTCTCTTTCTACCAAAGTTCCGATAAGGTTTACCTTTGTCTTTCTTCCTCTCATCACGCTTCCGATCGTCACCACCAGCTGTAAATGCATTCACTCTGTCACTTCCCCTACGAAGCTCCAAAGTGCTTTCCCTCACAAGAATTATCCCCATGGTAAAGCTCCAAGTCCATGAGGAGACATCCATCGCCTGCATACGACAAATGATGTTTTCGTACTCATCTGGGAGTTTCATAAATAGTGTATTAATCTTCCTCTCCTCAAATTTTACATATCCTGCACTAGCAGGTTCAACATATGGCGCAGCAATATCATTGCACAACTCTATCATGCTACCGCATTTATAAACAAAGGCATCTATTTCTTATTTTACTAATTGCTGCCTTTGAATAGTCTCACTCTTATAAATCTGACTTAGTGCTTCCCATATATCTGAAGACTTCGTTAAGTTTATAAGAGTGATAGCTATGGACTTAGACACGTTTCTAAGTATGAGATGCTTTACTATAGTGTTTTTGTATTCCCATATTTTTCTGTCTTTTTCTTCATTTTTAATCCCTATAAGTGGTACTATAGCTGAGAGCCTAGCTCCCCTCACCATAGGTGTCCCTTTTTCCTTCTCCATTATTTCCCTATCCACGACAAGGTTATTCCCTTCACCTTCCGTTGCATCTGAACTCCGATTGATATTCTAAGCAGCCTCAGATGATTCTCCATAGTAAGCTCCTCCAAAGCCAGGTGGCGGACATCTCACTTGTCCCAAAACAATTCCCCATAAGTGCTTCTCGAAAAGCAATCCCTCCGTCATAAATCCCCAATAAGTGAAGCTTGTTCCATCAAACATAGGCACCCTAGATGGTGGGCCCATAACCTGAACTATGTGTGCTCCATGGCCCACAGAAATCGCAGATCCAAAAGAAGCTTATCTAGATATTATCGAATCGAAGTTGATATAAACCCAAATGACAGACCTGTTGACAATCACAAACCCATTATAGCTTCACATCTGTGAAAAAAGACTTTTTGTGTGCTCAGTTCCACAACAGAATGCAAAGTTAGAATATGAGTTTTGGACACATTGACCCACTTTGACTTTCCCTTAGAAATGCAGCCACCTTCGCAAGCAAAAACTCTAACCGACTACTCATGTGTGTAGCTTGGACTCCCTTGAGTTTGCAGCAAAAGGAATCACTGAAAATGGTCATGTAAATTGATATTTATGGCTGGCCAAAGTTTGCCATTTATACAAGGTGCTCTTTCAGAGAGGCTCCTACCCAAAATTGTCTAAGTCTTATTCCCCCTCTAAAAATCTATCTACTGAAGTACGGCACCAATCAAATTACTGTGTCGTACAGAAAAATACAGGTGCCGGTGTACTTTTTGTACGGCCATTGTACAACATGGCCAAAATGTCGACACGTGTCAAATCAGGATTTGTTCTTGTAATCTCCGGAGTTCACATAATCGACTGTTATCACGCCACGTATCATGTGACGTAGCAAAGACCGTAATACGCCGAAAGTACCTCTTCCGTGATCGCGGCGCCTATCGCGGCCTTCTGATAAAAACCGGATATAATCCTAGCCGCTGAAATTCGACGCGCGGTATTTGTTTCGCTATCGAAACAAATGCGCGGTATCCGTTCTGTCCCCATACCTTACTTCGTACTAAATCAAACTGTATCTATGCACTAAGTATCTATTCTCCATTAAATGAATTTATCTATGTGTAACAATTTATATATTTATCAAACCTTATATATCGTAATACTAGTCCTAGACTTATAGGTTAAGGCTACCAGCTAATTTGACGGACGGCAGGTACCTGAATCAAATCCCGTGTCCGTCAAATATTTTAGGTAACTCTATCGAGATTTGCCTTCTTGTCATTTTTGGACAGCCTAGGGAGCCATGGATCTAACTCCTCCTCAAGTCTTCAATGACTGCGACAAGTGTGGGGACTTGAGTGAAGAGTTAGAGGCAGGTTGTCATTGTTTTGGCTTTTATTTTAAAATCTCTAGACCTATTAAATACTTAAATTTCAACACAAAGATCGTCGACGATGATCGATCGAGCGAGAATTGTCGGCAAAAATCGATCGATCGAGGATTGTCGACGGCGATCGATCAATCGAGGATGGTCGTCGGTGATCGATCAGTTGAGGATCGTCGGCGCCGATCGATCGGTCGAGGATCGTCGGCTGCGATCGATTGGTCGAGGATCGACGACGCCGATCAATCACTAGAGGATTGTCAGCGACGATCGAACGAGGGAGGATTGTCAGTAGCAATCGATCGATCGAGGATCGTGGACGACAATCTATCCAATAAATAATAATGTCGGCCGCAAGTAAGCTCCAAGATCTGGTGTGACTTCCACTTGCAAAAAATAAAAATAAAAGTCAATATCGTAGTCAATAATTACAAATCGGAAACGTATTCGGAACAACAGATATGGATTCTCTTTTCAGGTTTGCATCGCATGGATCACCATAAATACTGTGGATTCTGTTGTGGTTAAGCTCATAATTTTTGTTTCATTCACTAATCCACACTAATGGTCGTAAGGGTTCATTAAGAGTTTAGGTGTGTTGCACGATAATTCGTTTGTGGTTTAGAGATGCTTTCGTTAAGAGGATGTTATACGCACACTTCCCAGATTCACCGTCAGAATCGATGTAAAAACCAGTTTATTAAATGGTTGTGGACTAGAACATTGTTGTAAAACGGTACAGTAGAGCATTCTAAAAGAGATGTGGGATACCTAACTGTTTTTATGAGTCTAAAACGGGAGACCTAACTGTTTTTATAAGTCTAAAACGGGAGACCTAACTGTTTTTATGAGTCTAAAACGGGAGACCTAACTGTTTTTATGAGTCTAAAACGTGTGTATTTTAATGAAAATGACTTTTTTTAATGGTTCAACTTGAAAAAGTTCACGACCGCCAGTTGTCGATGCCTAGGCATTGTAGTCGCTAGGTTCGACCGATGAAAGTAAACCAGTCGCAGTGTGCAACACAAACCTGCTGTGTGTCTACCACGTTTCTCACCATTATTAGCATGGGCTACTGATGAATGGACCGTTGTTTGGATACCCACACAGAAATAGTGTGGATTGTAGAAACTATTCAAATCGCGGAGGACAACTGCCACCGACACGGGACGCGTTTTTTTGCGGATGTGAGGCCAAGGGGACCGCAGTGGTCCATTTCCTGTCTAGAATCTACACTACTTATGGTGAAAGGCGTAGGAGTCCTTCTCTTTAGATAAAGGAAAAACGGGCGAAGAAGGATCCGCTGACAGTCAAGAACAGCATATTGTCAAAATAGTAAAAAAATGGGCAAAACTGCGCACTAACCCTAACTCTCTTTGGCAGCATGCTTGACCCGTCTCGAAATTTCCCTTTGAAACCCTCTCTCTCAGCATGTCCTCCCTCTCCCTCCCTCCCTCCCTCCCTCCCTCTCTCCCTCTCCGTCGAAGCCATCCGCAGCCGTTGTCGTTTGATTTTCCGTACTATGACTGTACGGACACCTTGTTTTTGCGATATATATCGCGATAATTTGCGTTGGTCCCAGTACGATATATCGAGGATTCTGCTCAATCGATATTCGATATATCGAATATCGAAATTATCGCGATATGAATTTACCCGATACCCAACACTACACCGCGCATCGTTATTAGTGTCAACGACACTAAATTGGGTTCTTAAAATTTTGATTTTTTTCCCAAATAGTATACGTGATTTTAATTTTTCCTTGACTATAATTGAGGCTCCGTACAAAATAGCGTCAATACCGAAAGTACAACAATGTATAATTAGTATGGTGTACGGATAATGTCAAACAGTACATATTTGTACCTTTTTCCTTGAAAAGATTTTAAATTATTTATAAATTATACGCGCAGGAATATGAACGTGCGCTGAAAAAATTGGTTAACTCTTGTCTCCAAAAATCTCGTTCGCACACGATCTCCTATAATCGCTTGTTCTACAGTGTGAACGTATAATATATTCGCATGTGCGAAGGCATGATGTTACAGTTAAAGCATTAAACTATTCATATTTAACACGTCCACGTAAACCGTTTTAAAACTGCGTACTCTTGATTCATGTGATTTTTTGCTGTTCAGTTTATATAAACTGAATAACATGCATTTTGTTCGATTAGCGTCAATATGTACTCTATTTCGGTACAACGAACGAATATAGCGTAAATGTTTATTCTAATATGGTGTTTATAGGTGATTTCACTCCAAATTAGAATTAATGTATACGTTAATAAGGGGTCGAAGTAACAATGGACCACAAATTACAATGAATGAATAAAAATAATTAGAATAAAAAACAACATTTGTCGTGGATGATATTTGGGACGGCTTAACGCCAAATGCGGATAATCCACATAAAAATGGATCCCTTATTGAACGAATCTCATCCATCCAATTTTTTTTTTGTTTCTTTAGGGATCTGAGGATGCGTCGTCATTTTGTCAATCGAACACATTCTCATTCGTTTCATGAAGAAGCAGGAGAAAATACCGCCGCCACTTTCGTTTCATTGCCATGGATTCGAGGTCGCACGTGGCGGCTCCCTCTATGGCGCGTCACTCCATTTACCACGTCACTCTATTTACCTATCATTGCCTCCGCCCCTCTTTCACGCTCGCCTTTTACCCGAACCTACCTATGCCAATCTCTCATTTTTAATTTTGAAAGTTTTTTACAATGTGCTCTCTCTTGTTTATGCCCTCTCCCTTCACCTCTCTCGCTCCCTCTCGATCTATCTCCATTCCCTCTCCCTTTCCCTCTCCCTCCCCCCTCCCTCTCCCTCTCTCTCTTTCCCTCTCCCTTCCTTACTCTCACATTCCCTCTCCCTTTCCTTTTCCCTCTCCTTCTCACCCTCTCGATCTGCCGCACTATCTCCCTTCTTCTATTCCTCTCCCTCTCCCCACTCCCTCGATCTGCCGCTATCTCTCCCTCCCCCTTTTCCTCTCCCTTCCACACTCTCTCTCCCTCTCCCTCCCCCTTTCCCTCTCCTTCTCCTTCTCGCCCTCCTCATCTGCCGCATTATCTCCCTCCCACTCTCTCTCTCCCTCTCCCCTTCTTCGATTTGCCTCTATCTCTCCCTCTCCCTTTTACCCTTTCTTCCCCTCTCCTTCCCCTCTCCCTCTCCCTCTCTCTTTCACTCTCCCTTCCCTACTCTCTTAGCGATGCCAGAGCAGCGCAGCTGCGATTCCAGACCAGCGCAGCATAGCAGCATAGCAACTTAGCGGCGCAGCGGCGTAGCAGCGCAGCATAGCAACGCCGCAATTGTGTAGATTGAACTGTATAGTTCTGGAAGGAAGTTTGGATAGATCTTGGATTGGCCGCGAAGGTCCACGTGTACAGCTGTATAGTACTAAGTTGACTAGCAGTTAGCTAGTTTAAATAGGCAAGTAGACCCAGTGAATGGGGACCTTAAGTAGACCTACGCAGCTAGCGCAACCTTGTACTCTCTTTTCAAGTAATAAAGCCCAACCTTGTCTGTGAATTCTGTGTGCTCCTGCTGTTGCTACGGGGAGATCCCTGGGTGTTTTCCGCTGTGCACTGTGACGTGTTGTGGGGTATTGTCGCCTCTTTTACACCATCCCTTTCTCTCTCTCCCATTTACTCCCCTCTTTCCTTCTCGCGTTTACCCCCCCATTAAAATTACACATTAATGTCATTCATTTTTATAACTAACTCCATTGTTGTATTTTTTTTTTGTTGTTGTAGGCACGGGATTTTATTCAGTTAGTTGATTGTGATGGAGGAACATATGCACGGATTGTGGGAATTTCATGGAGTTATCTTTACTCCATTTAATATTAGTACTTCCAAACACATTTTTACATGAGTTAGAGGAAGTTATTAGGATATCATTTGTTACAAAGGATAATTTTTATATGCGATGTACATTTCGTTCATGTAGACTAATATTTTATTTAATTTTGAAAAATAGGTTGGTTGTACATATTGTAGTTTTTTTACGGTGAACCTCTTTGTCATTCTTAGGCGAAAAGGATTGAATTTATTTCCAAGTGTATTAATGTCATGTTTTTTAAATTGTAATTCATTTTTATGTTTTTGCAATGAAGGGTGCTGTGTTTTAATTCTACATGTTTTGAAAATGTTAAGAGATACACTTGATGAAGTGCGTGGTCATTGTTGACTATTTTCATTGTCACACATGTGATTGTTTTTCTCACTCTTTTTTTTTGAATATGTCATATTATTTTCATTTTATTATTTATTTTATCTCAGTCAATCTCCCATTTTTTCTCTGTCTCTCTCTCATTTATGGTACTCAGCGACGATACTGTCTCGTCACTGAATGGTATTTTTTTTATTATGACAGTCAACGATGAGAATTCCTCGGTGCTGAATGGCATGTTTTATTTTTCACAATTCAGCCCAAACAGTGAGTCAAAACAAGGTCTTTAGGTACTCAGCGACGACAAAGTCTCGTCGCGTCGAGACTATCTCGTCGCTGAATGGTATTTTTTTTTAATTATGCCAGTCAACGACGAGAATTCCTCAGTGCTGAATGGCATGTTTTTTTTTTCAAAATTCAGCCCAAACACTATATCAAAACAAGGTCTTATGGTACTCAGCGACGAGACTGTCCCGTCGCTAAATGGAAGGATGATAAACCAAATATAGAAACGATCATACAACGTCACTACAAATACATTTCATCCACATTTTTGGCCATTCAGGTATCATAAACAATATGAAAACAAAAAAATGAAAGAGGGATAGATAATATTCATCGTCAAAGAAAGAAATACAATGTATTTTGCATACTGCAGTAAAATAAAAGTATTTGTTACAACCTATAAAAAAAAAACATAAAAAAAGAAATAACAAAAAAATCCACACTAGTAATAAGAAGATTTGCAAACGGCCCATAATCCATTATACCACCACTCCTAATTAAACCACTTCTCTAAAAAGTGCCTCATAATCACTGTATTCCTCTAAGTCTTCGTCATGACTGGCTTCGTCATCTTGAATGTCGGCCTCTCGAAGGAGTTGGAGTAAATCTCGTGCAGGAGCCGATGGAGGTGGCACCTCGTCGCCATCGAAATGATTTTGCCATTTCATTATTATGACTTGCAAATCTTGCGTAAGCATGCTCTCCTCCCATTTGCCATCCTTTAATGACAATCCACACTGGATCATCGCCTTTCGTGCCCATCCCATGCCATTTTTGTCCTTCATTTCGTTCACCTCTCGTATCGAATCACGTGCCAACTTTAAGAAAAAGGCTTTACCCGGTCCAACTAACTTACCAGACCATTTTTGGCCCCTAGGTAAGGACCACTTGTGGCTCTCTACCCCCTTCATCTTCCAATCTTCCCATTTTCTTGACCACACTTCTTTGATTTTAGAAATTACAAATGAATCGGCAGGTTGCACTAAATGCGTTGCACACGGAGGAAAAAATTGGAGTGTAGTTCTCTTTGCGCGTAAAGCGGTGTTTAATTCCTCGGACATATTGTGACCGCCACAGTTGTCCACAAATATAACCTTTTCACGCCCATCACGGTCACCTTGGTATGACCTCGGTTCGGCGATCCATTGTGGGAAGACCGTCTTGTCGTTCCAACCTTTCGGCCCGGTACGGTAACAAACTCCTACAAAAGAGAGTGGGAAAAGATATTGAGTGAGGGAGGGAGAGAGAGGGCGAGTAGTGTTTGGGAAGAAATCAATATAAACAACATATCACCCCATATTTAATATTTTGGGTGTGGAGTACAAGGGAGAATAAGTGAGACAATAGCGTTAATATTTTTAAGAAAAAAGTTTCTTAGGGAAAGAAAAACACCTGGTATGTCATCGTGGATGCCCTTGATCGGGTAATTACGGAGCTTGTTGGCGAAGATTAACATAGGAGATTCAATTCGGGCGTTCACTCCGCCCGTGAGTCGAACCATCAAAGTCATCGACTCTCCACCTCCGGCAACATCCGCGTATTTGACCACCTCGTCCCCGCGAAAACCCAACGTTTTTTTGTTATCCATATTTACAACCATGTGGGTCTCGTCCATGTTTTCGACTAGATCCTCGTTGTAGCGACCTATAATCACAATAACACATAAAATTGTAAGTAAAACACAACACAAAAAAGTATGATGGTTGGGGCAACTACTTTCATTCGCTTATTTGCATTTATAACCTTATAAAACAAAATTTAGTTAGAATAATATATATGTAACATATATTACAGCATATAGCAATGAGTTATACAAATGTTCTAAAAACTTACCCGATAAAAATCCTCTTTTTAATTCGCCCATGTGATATGCTACTGTTTTTTCGATGTATTCCTCCTTCTCCGGGCTTAATTGTAATTTTCCTTTTTGAGCCCTCGTCACAATACTGTGTTTTTCGCAAAACCGTTGCGTCCATCGTTTTGTCATTTTCATTTTAATCTCCTTACCCTTATTGTCGACGAATAGTCTCCCATTCTCCTCTTTCATTTGTTTAATGATATGAGCAGCCATGGTCCCTACAATGGTTTGTGACATTTTCATACCCGCCTTCTTGAAGCGGTAAAACTCATCCACCAACTCCGAGTGCACTGCTGTGACCCATGGAAACTCTTTCCTTCCCCTACCCGGCAGTGCCTTTGTCACCACCACACTTCTTCTTCCAAATACCGCAGACGACAAAGTATGTTTCGTCGCCCTTATGTCTCTCAATGTCGCAACCCGGCCCTTCCACCACCGACTTGCTTTTTGGTATTCTGCAACGAAAGGAAAGGAAAACAAATAAACATAAAAGAAAAAAAAAATTGTCAGTCCTAATTCACTTTAAAAAAATTATATATATCGCAATAAATTTGGTTCAGCGACGGCCTGTAGACGTCGCTAAATTCAGCGACCAATGTTGGTCGTCGCTGGTTCAAGTATCTGGAGACATTTCAAGATTCAGCGACGACAGATTGTCGTCGCTGATTCAGCAACGAGTTGAAGATGTCGCAATGTCAAACATACCACAAGTGAAAAAAAAAAAAAAACATGTCAGTCCTAATTCATAAAAAAGATATATATATATATATATATATATATATATATATATATATATATATATATATATATATATATATTACAAATAAAATTTGGTTCAGCGACGGCCTGCAGTCGTCGCTAAATTCAGCAACCAATGTTGGTCGTCGCTGGTTGAAGTATCTGAAGCCATTTCAAGATTCAGCGACGACATTAAACAAGTAAGTGATTGGTTGAAACATGGGAAGTGATATAATGGAGTAAGAGTTAGAAAGAAATACATACCAATTACCGTTTTTTTTTATTCGACAATGCCCGTGTGAGCCTCGTCAATTGCTCTCGATCCGCTCTTATTTGTTCTTGTTGAGCCGCTAATTGTTGAGTGAGTGCCGCAATTATTAAAGGCAAATCCTCTCCTCTCGGAGGTGAAGGAGGCCTAATCAGTGGCGGAACCCTTTGTATTTCCCAAAGGCGAGAGCGTGGCACTCTGACATTGCGACATTTTTGCAATATCGTCGTACGAGCATCTCGGAGAGCAAGTACCTCGGGAGTTACTCGACAAAATTTTAGGATGTAGTATAGCCGCGGATCCCACGGATGATGATGACGTAGCAACTCCGGGACATTCACCCGAAAACCGTCCTCCCCACGAACAACCCACGTTAACCGGGGATCCGCCGGATCAAATTGCCTTATGTGGGCAAAGGTTGAGCCTCGGTCCTCAAGCGAGATAAACAACCATGTTGGATGTGCGGTGACATCGGGGGGGATGTCGAGAATTTGCGGAAAAGGATTCGCTTCCGGGTCTAGGGGCCGGGGTTCACCATACCTCCAGTGTTCCGGCCATTCGGCTACCGGAATATAATGTTCGGGTCGAGGCACGAAACTGTCCATTTCCTCCCCTCCAATGGGAGGAGGAAAATACCAATCGGGATGCTCAACCGGGTATGGAGGTTGAGGATGCGGAGGAGCCATTACAATGGCTCTCTCCCTATTCGGCGTGGGAGGCGCTCCGAACACGTCGTCGTCATCATCAAAATCCTCCTCACGTTGTTTTTCCTCACTATCCGGAGTTTGTTCGTCCTCGGTGGTGGGATCATTCTCGTTTTTCCACACCACAATGTCGGTGGGTTCCAAAATTTCGGGTTCCGGCTTGTCTTCCGGCGGTTCTTCACCATCCTCGATGCTCTCGTCACTATCCGAAGACGAGGGGACGTACAATTCGTCATTGTCATCTTTCACTTTACGCTTACCCTTTGCTATCTCCTTTTTCCTACCTATCTTTCTTCGTGCATCAATCCCCCCACCTTTGTCGACGTTCGCCTCTCCCCCCACTCCTTCCTCCTCCACGGTCTCACAAAAGCCTATTAATTTTTTTTTTATTATTCTTCTCTTTGTACCTAATCTTCCCCTATCCTCACTCGACCCACCCTCTTCAACCATCGCCTCCTTTCCTTTTCTTTCCTCTCTCGATTCTGTCTTCCCCTCCCTCTCCTCACTCAACAAATTATCTTCCCTAAAACCCCCACCATTTTCCTCCTCGACGCCTTCATCAAGAAGTATTCATTTTCTCTTTTTTTTTTTTACATTTTATCTCTACCTTTTCCCGCGCCTCACTTCCCTCACCCTCTTTTACCGTCGCCTCTATCTCCCCCATCTACACCCATTACCGTCTTTCCACCCTCTTCCTTAAATGGAACCTTTTCTCCCATAATCATTTCACTTTCTACAGCCTCCCCCCTCATCACATTTACCGATTCTCCTCTTTCCTCCCTTCCTTCCACCGGTAAAATCCCCTCCTTTGCTACCTCATCCAAATTTGACTCTTCCCTTCCTCCCCCAACTGGTGTCAATCCTTCCATCTCTACCTCTTCTCTC
The DNA here is from genome assembly GCA_037447655.1 of Zygnema cylindricum. Lineage (NCBI taxonomy): Eukaryota > Viridiplantae > Streptophyta > Zygnematophyceae > Zygnematales > Zygnemataceae > Zygnema > Zygnema cylindricum. The sequence goes on along the minus strand of JBBHKE010000719.1, from coordinate 37,971 downwards.
ACCTCCCTTTCACGCTCCCTCCCCTCCGGCGGCACCCTTCCCTCCTCCGGTAAAATCCCCTCCTTTACTACCTCATCCAAATTTGACTCTTCCCTTCTTCCCCCAACCGGTGTCAATCCTTCCATCTCTACCTCTTCTCTCACCTCCCTTTCACGCTCCCTCCCCTCCGGCGGCACCCAACCGATTTGTAGAGTAGTGGCCGCCTCCCTTTTCTCGCTAATCCTCCGCGGTACCCTTTCTCCTATCACGGTTTCCGGGACATCTCTTTCCCTCTCTACCCCCCTCGGTGTTTGCCTTTCCCTCGTGGGTCTTTCTCTTCCCACTCCATCCCTTCGTACCTCTTCCCTTTGCACTATTGGCCGACGTCGTAGACTACGCCAAGGTAATGGAGGGTAGCGACGACGATACGGCAAGACGCTACGCTGTCGCCTATACGACTGGCCGCTGGCCTCCATGTAAATTAGCCACAAGTGGCAAAAAAATGAAGAAAAAGAGGCGGCTACACAAAAAGATGAGAGAATATAGGAGTTTGTCTTAAAAAGGACAGGTCGTACGTAAAAATAACGCATGAGGTTTTAACGCATTATATGCGTTCGAAATATACTTACAAATTTAGATGTTCGCGACGGCACGAAGTCGTCGCTACCCCAATCAATTTTATCAATCCAACTATGTGACGACGAAACAAAATTATGAGTTGTCGCAGTTCACTGTTTAGAAGATTCCAAGATTGGCATAGACGTGCAAATTACACTCACAGACCGCGTGGTCCGCGACAAAGGAAAGTCGTCGTGTCCCTAATTTATTGGATATTCCAACATGGCGACGACGAAAGTGAATCAAAAAATATCACACTCTAATGATTCCGCGATTCCAACAATGGGACAAAGACAAAGCCTTGTCGCCCATACAAAGGTTCATACTTATTGTACTAAATAAAAAAAACTAATAATTAAAATATACACGGTATTTTAGTTTGTCATTTTTATCGTTGTCGCGACGACGTATTATCGTCGCCAGTTCTATTTCTTCATCCATGCGTCGGCGCTTCAATGTGACCGCCAGCTAACAATATTAGTATATTAGAACCACAAGCGACGAGACTCTGTCGTCGGTGTTTCACGACGGTGCAGGAGGATCCAACATAACAACATTAAGAAAATGTGGTGGGGGCGTGAAAAAAAAAATATAAATTATAACGAACACATAAAGGTAGAACAACAAAATGCCACAATATAAGCGAATTCTATTTGAGAAACACAATGTAAGCAGCCGTAAAAAGTCATATAAGGTAAGAAAAAAAAGTTATATTGCTTACTTGTATTATATTCGCCCGTAAAGTGTTCCGGAAACTTTTTCACGGTCCTCGGTATAAGACACTCCTTTCCGTTTGTATTACAATCCGCAATCATCAATTGATTACACGAACGCGTGCAACCTTTGTCGACACGTGTTGGAGCTTGCGTCTCACCACCGAGCTGATACCGTGGTCCACACGAGGTGAGTCTGGTGGTGAGTCCAGAGATGAATTTGGGGGTGAGCCAAAATCGGACCCACCGCCTTCCATGAGGGTGTCATCATTTGGTTATCCCATCCCTTGCCGCACTCCATCTCCTCCTCAACCGGAGGTGGGAAAAATACAGCAGGAGCTCTGGCTTTCGCCGCAAAAAAGGTGGTAATGGGCCACATATTTTCTTAAGATAGTCACGACAATTTGTGAAAGATAAATATGAAGCAACCAAAAAAAAATGCAACAACGAAGGTAGATGCGAAGGGAGGAAAAGAGTGCCATTGTTGGAGTTAACGACGAGTATATATAGGAGGGGAAGAGAATCAGTTGTGAAAAAAATGAGGGAAATACTTGATAAAAATTTGAACATTCAAAAATTTAAAATCAAATATTTTGTTTGAAAGTCAAATATTCTCACTTTAAAAAGGACACGGTGAGAGCGGGAAAGTTTTAAAATTTACGTCAGTTTTCAACGTGAGAGTATGCACGTGGTTGACAATGGACGTTTTTCATGAAAATGGCGTGAGAAAACATGGCAGCTCATTGAATGTACGGATCTTTCTTGGAAAGGCAGCGGGTAAGACAGGCCTGTTTTGATGCATATTAAAAAAAGCCATAATGTTTGCGTGGATAAAAAATAAGACACGTGTAATCTTTGGCGACCAATCACGTGACGTGAATTATTAATTGGTTGGTCGGTATGTACTTTTTGGTTCATTTTAGTGTCATCATTTACTCTAATACGGAACAACGTTGACGTTAATACAGGTGAGACGTATGAAAGATAGACGAGGTAACACCCTTATTACAATTAAGACACATATTAGCATACTTAACTCTAATAAAACCACCCAAAAGGGACGTTATTAGAATACATGAGATACGGACGAACGGAACTACGACCATACGTCCAAGTTACATGTAGAAACGGCGTGGCGTGTTAACCATTTTCGTAAACGTCAAACCAAAAAAAAAAAACAAAAACTTTACGTTACGCGGTATAGCGTTAACACGTAGCCGCCGTAAAATTGTCTGATCGGTACGGATACTCGATTTGGCGCCGATGACTGTAAAATCTTTGACGAAAAGACATACGGTTATTTCCTGAAAGTCAACAGAGCGAAGGAGATCTTTGAGGTACATTGACGCGGTACACTTGCGAAGACACGTACGTAATACGCAAGTACGGATTTCCATACGAAAATGGTCGGTTCTCAAATCTTTGACGATTTTAGAGATTTGATCGTCAACTTCCAAGGACCACTCAAATAAAAACACGTATGTAAAAACCTGTTTACAGAAGATACGCGATGTTAACCGAGGCCTCTGTAATACAGAAATTTTGATGTCCGTACTAATACAGATACCTCCTCATGTAACCATACCCCAAATAAGTAATCATATGAATTATAGAATTTGTACTTTTTTGTCGGTTACATTTTGCGGCATCTACCTTTAAGTCACGGAACGAAAATCACGTCGTACGTGGCGTATCAGACAATTTGTTTTTTTCGCTAAAATAACATATTATATTAAAATATAAAATATTAAATTTAAAAAAATACTATATATCGCGATATATATCGCGATGATTTATGTTGGTCTCGGTACGATATATCGAGGAGTCTGCTCGATCGATATTCGATATATCGAATATCGAATTATCGCGATATGAATTTACCCGATACCCAACACTAGTTATTACATTGGCCCAAAAGTTTTAAAGAGTGAATGTATCAAATGCATATTGCCACTTCCAAATTATGTACTAAAGTATACAAAGAGTGTCAGATAAAGTAGTCAACCCGAGAAAATGAATGGCATAGACACTAAAAATATTACTCACATTATATTTAAAATAGTGAACAAGAGAGAAAATTGCTCAAATTTGTTCTGTAAAGCTTATCATGGAAAACCAAACTTAACGGCTAAGAATAATGTGGAAACATTAATGTCAAGGCGTCACTAGTGTTCTTCTTTTTATCAATGAGCCAAAAAAGAGTTCAAAACAAAAAAAAACCCCTACACATATTATTTATTGTACTCTAATAATGATTTGCGGTATATGATAGCACAAACCACTACTCCATATCTTTAAAACAAAAGAAACATTGGCTATCATGCTTTTTAGATAACCTACGAAACATTGAAATTTAAATCCATTTAACACGACCATAAGAAACCACATAACCCCATTAATTCAGGTCATGAGAGGGGACATTGCCAGTCCAATATGTGACGAGCAACAACTGGCGCAAAGGGTCCCTCTGCAATCGAAGCACTTATCCAATTCTAACGTAATGTAAAGTTACATAAAATAGCTAATGCATGGCATTAACAAAACATAAATGAGGTGCGCATTTTACAAAATAGCGAAGCTAACGTTTGATTATAAAAAAAAACACTCGCCTTTAATCTGTATTTGTTCAATTTTTACTTGCACGTTTATATCCACTGTCATTTATTTAAAGAGAACGCAAATTGTGAATCGTTTTTATCGTCAACAACACTAATAGTGACCTTGCAACAGAAATTGCCACTAATTAGCCTCTCTCCATCTACCCGATCTAGTTATTCACCCATGTTTTATCGAGTCATGCTACACTACCAATCGTTAATAGGGTTAAAATAACATTAATTCGATCACCACTTCTTTGGTTGAAAAATCTCAAACTAACCTTTACAACACTATTCGAGGGAGTCGCCCTAATTTTGTCACATTGCTCTAAACAAAATATTTGATATATACTTTAATTACGTATTGAATCTTTAACACTAACAGCGATGTGTAATGTAATGCAATTGTTATTGCGGACGCGCATTGGTCGTTAGACGCTATGTAATTTAATGACATTGTAACTGTCATTTATTTTGCGACGTTGGAGACATTTGCTTCTTATGACATTGTTTACATCGTGTGTAGTCGTAACTCAATCAATGTCGCTGGTCTTGGAAATTTTCTCCAAAGCTTCCCGATTCGGTTTTTTACGATTTTTCACAAAAAATAAAATAAAAAAATGTTTTTTTTTAATCTTTCGTCCAATGTCAAAATGATTGTGATTTTTTTAAGATTAGAGAGTGGGAAGAGGTAGTGGGAAAAGGGGGGGGGGAGAGGGGATAAAGGCACACGTTTTTCCAAAGATCGATGAATGAAAGGGAGGTTCGCAACCTTTACAACATTTTTTTTGCGGCGATGTTTGGTAAAGGCGACAAAAAACAATAGCGTGGGCAATCCCATGTGCAGAAATGTTGAAAAGAGGTCTTTCCTATTCGTTAATTAGGTGTCATTATACTTTAAGTTGTCTCTCGAGTTTGCTCACACTTTAGTTTGAATATGAGTTGGCATGACGCGACAGTAGGTAAATAACACAAAAAACTCCAAGCTAAAATACATGCTAAATTTATAGTTGTGGTAAATTATAATTCGAGTTTTGTTTTAGTTTGCTTCTACGACCTATAGTTTATTCTATAGAACATTAATTTTTTAAGGATATCTACATGAAAATATCTTTACTTAGGCACATGAGCACATACCCTTATCATCGATGTAAAAAGCCGTTGTTTTCATCAAACTAGAGAGTAATGATAATATTGGAGGGACATCTAGAGCCTTTGACGCCTCTAAATTGCGAGGGGTAATGCGACATATGGAAAACCGTGAGTATGGTGATCAAATATTAAAGTAGGGTTTAAACTAGTGTTATTGACAATAACTAGTGTTTGAATGAAGTGGTTGGTATGGAACCGCTAAAAAAGAAAGATTGAAAAAAAATAGCGTCATTGTCACTATTTTAAGTTTGAGGAGTAAAATTTAGGGGCACTAATCAGTAGTGTTTTGTATCGAATGCCTCTTGTCGATATTCAATATATACCTAATTTTGGGTACCCGATTATCGATATATCACATTAATATATCGAGAAGCTTAATATTGCTATATTTAAACAATGTATCGGCCGATAATTCGATGCGATTCTATGGTGATGTATCGAAGTGACGTAAAGTACAAAAAAAAATCAAACCCCCTGTACGATTTTATTTACCATTCACCATAAAATTAGTTTTGCTATGTACCGTCCAATTTACGGTACTAAAGATCTACGGACGCCCATTTCTTACCAAATATATCGCCATAATTTTTGTTGGACCCGGAGCAATATATCGTGACCTCTACCCGTTCGATCTTTGATGTATAAAATATCGAATTGATTGCGATAAAATTTTATCCAATGCACAACACTACACTGTGAATCGCTATTAGCGTATATAACTCTAATTCGGTTTCGCTAAATTTTGACCCAAATTCCTAAATAAAATAAATAATTATATTTTTTTCTTCACGCCTTTTGGGCATATGTTGTAATTAGCGTTAATAACGAAAGTACAATGCAATTTAAATAGTATGGTATACGGCCAATGTTAAACCGTACAAAAATGTACCTTTTCTAAGTGAGAAAGTACAAAAAATGATTTAACGTAACCGCGCACACATCTGAATGTGCGCTCCAAAAAGGGGATGAAATTAGGCTGTCAAAAATCACATTCACACATATTCGTCCGACAACCGCGTGGTCCACCGAATGAACATATGATTTATGTACGATTTGTCAGATTTTGTCTATATAGCTATATTAGTGTAAACATATTTACAACGAGTATTTTTTTTTTGGAAAAACCCAAATTAGAGTTGGTAAAAGAATAAAGTAAATGTTTTTTTTTTTAATTTGGAAATTTCCAATTAGTGTTACAACAATATTTTTTTTACGCTATTTATTTCTTGATGCTAATAGCGATTCCCCGTGTACTGTAACGAACCTTACCTGAATCTTGCAACTTTTCGAGACGTTTCGCACACTGCGAACACGTCCGTAGAAATTGATGGTTCTTTTAGTATTTTCTACGTCTAAAATATAATGTAGAAAAGAAGCCGAGGCAATCTGCCTCCAACTCCTCTCTTCACCTCCCACACTTGTTGTAGTCACTGAAAGTTGGAGAGGAAGCTAGAGCCATGGCTACCTAGGCTATCCATACATTTACGCCAAATAGATTAGTTGATTTACGGATTGGTAGTTTCTTTACTAAAAGGGAAAATATCACATCAAGGATTTGATCCTGGTACCTGCAAAGTCGCCGGTAGCCAGTAGACTTATCCATTAAGTCTAGGACTAGAGTTACATGCTAAAGGGTTTGTTAGTTATTTGAATGGTGCCACGTAGGATAAATCATTTAATGACGTTTGTTTACGGGAAACATAGATTCAGTTATGTAAAAGTACGAATTACGGTTTGGATAAGAAACGAGTACCCCACATTTGTTTCTTTAAACGAAATAAATACCGCGCAAGTATTTATGACGGCTACGATTGAAGTGTGCATTCAATCAGACGGCCGAGAAGAATGCCGAGATCGCGAAAGAGAATCTCAATGGTTTGTGGTCACCGCCACATCGGATGACACGTGGCACAACTACATTGGATCGGGGCATCTCCGGGGATTACGGGACCGAATCTGAATATCACATGTGTTGACATTTAGGCCATGTCGTAAAATATTCGTACAGAAAGTATACCGGCAGCTCTACTTTTGTGTACAGCAGTGTAATATGATTCGTGCTGTACATCAGTAGATAGAGTTTTATAGAGAGATAGGACTTAGAAAATTTGGTAGATAGGACCCTCTCTCCCACAGAGCTTCTATACAAAAGGTCAACTTTGACCCTCCATAACTTACTACTCAGGGGAGCAAATTCAAAGATTCTTATTGCTATCGACTCACAAAGTCTTGCCTTCACAAGGGTGAAGGCGGTCAAAGTTTTTGTTTGCCAGGGTGGCAGTTATTCTTGCCGAAACACAAAGGGGTCAGGGTTATATTAAAGGCTTCGTGTGAGTTGCCTACTCTGAGGACCTATGGCGGTCTCACAGTTGCAGGTTATGGGCCCACCATCTAGGGTGCCCATACTCAATGGAGCTAGCTTTATATACTGGGAAAGTATGATGACATGAGCTCTATGGGAGAAATTGTTTTGGGGAATAGTGAGTGGACGGGTGAGGCGTCCATCAAGTCTTGGGATACCTCCAAGGTTTATAGGAGGCAGATTCACTAGAAATGCATATCCATGTTCAACGGAGGAGACAAAGGAAGAGGAGGTGGTGGACAAAGGAAAGGAGAAGGAGACGGTCACACTAATAGCAACTAGTTCGGCATTCATGTCACCTCTTCCGAGAAACAAGGAGAATGTTATCGATACGTGGGACTACAACAATATGGCGGCTTAGCACTTCATCCTCCACCATCTTACTCAAGGGCTTGCATCTCCCCATTTGCAAGTAGAGAGGGCATCTGATCTTTGGGTGGCTCCTATAGAAATGTATCGAAGTGGTACGATTTAAAAACAACATTTGGGTGATCACAAAATCAAGGAGTATGTATACAAAGGGGGAAGATGTTCGATTTTTGCAATGAGCTTGATACACTTTTCATGGAACTATTTAGCGAAAACGAAAAGGTTAACTGTTTATTGATGAAGTTACCTGATGAGTTCGAGAATATAGTCAACCGTGTGCAGGACTTGGAGGACTCAAGGTGGATTTGGAATTCAGTGGTAGGGATGATTCTCGTTCGGGAGAATACGATTCAGATCCGTAGGGGAGGAAAGAGTGGGCAAACTTTGGCAGCTAGGACCGATTGGAGGAACAATGATTCCAGGAAACAGGCTGGAAATTATTGAAGGGAGGGGTAGAAAATTCAGACCAAGGAGTTCGGACCAAATACTCCTAAGGGTTTGTGCCATTTTTGTAAAAAACTGGGGCACTATATGGCTGAATGCACTAAGTTAACCGAGCTGCGGTTAAAAGAGAGGCAAACTGGTGGACCCCCGAAGGAAATAATAAGACCCTTTTGACACAGGTACATGAGGAGGAATCCGAGGACCAGGAGGATGAACTCCTATTGGATGAGGAGTTGGAAGCGAAAAACGAGGTCGAAATTCCACGTAAGCAGAAATGTGCTTTCGATGGATTGAAAGGTGAAGCAGGCTGGATTGTAGACTCAGATGCATCCATACACATATGTAATGATAAACACCAGTTCACTAAGATAAGAAAGATTCCCACCGTAGAGATAGATTACGGGGATGGGATGATAGTCACTACTACTCTTGTAGGATCGGTAGATCTAAAAGTGTTAGTAGAAGGAAAGACATCCATAGTTGCATTCTCTGATGTATTGTTTATTCCGGAGCTGAATAAAAACCTCATCTCTACGTCTGTATTAGATAATAAGGGTTTTGATACTAGCACTCGGAAAGGAGTCTTTACTGCTAGTTTTGAGGAGGAAGTTTATTTTACTGCTGAAAAAGGTAGCCAAGGGATGTTTAGGCCAATTTTAAGCAATGAAAAGAAGAAACTTTATTATTTTGGTGTTCATGATATATTGTTGTGGCATAAGAGGCTTGGGCATGTGAATCTAGATAAGTTAAGAGAGATGAAAAAGATGGGAGTAGTGGAAGAAATTCAGTTCGGTGAGAGTGAGAATCTAAGTGATTGTAGTGGACGTGCTCAAGGTAAAGCACACATGTTACCCTTCCCAAAAACTGCCACCTATAAGGGAGAAAAGATTCTAGATTTAGTACAAACACATATTTGGGGGCCAGCTTGAGTGCCATCACCTGGGGGGAAGAGATTTATGATGACTATCACTGATGATTGGTCTTGGTATTCCAGGGTGTATTTTTTTGAAAAATAAGTCACACGCTCAGGAATGTTTTAAACAATATAAAGCATGGAGTGAAAAACTCCATGAAACCTCAATCAAGAAAAGAGTGACAATGGTGGAGAGAATACCTCTAAGCAGTTTGAGGATTTTTTAAGAGAAGATGGAGTGCAACACCAAAAGACAGTTCCTGAAAATCCAGAGCAAAATGGTGTAGCAAAAAAATTAAATAGAACACTGAGTGATAGTGCTTGAAGTATGCTGTCAGATAAGAAGATAGGAAAGAAGTTTTGAGCCGAAGCAATAAACTGTGCAAATTATCTCAACAATATAGTTCGTACTTCAACTATAAAAGGTCAAACACCTTATAAGAGATGGACAGGCCGGAAACCAGACTTATCTCATTTAAAGGTTTTCGGCAGTCAAGTATTCAGTCTAGATACTGATCGGTCCAATTGGAAGCTAGATCCTAAAGGAAAACCGGGATACTTATTAGGATATGATGAGGATGTTAAAGGATATAGAGTTTATGATCTAAAAAGAGAAGATATAATCTTAGTAAAGCATCTAGTAGTTATGGATGAAGGAAGGTCAGTAGATCCCTTCAAATATACAAAGTCAGTAAAAATCAGATTTGAGTCAGAAAATTCCGATGGCTTTGAGCTTCCTAACTATCCAGGTTTTAGAGAAGATGACATTCTTAGAGGTACAAATCAGACCGAAAAGGACTCGGCTGCGGAAACTCCAGTGACAACTCTACCCGAAGCGGAAGACGTGGTGGAAATTAATTCGGAATCAAGGGACAGGGGAGAAGCCGAGATTGTTTGAAAGAACCCATGTGAACCATCTATTCCGGCCACAGATTTTGAGGGGGGAAGGAGAAGTAGCAAATGATTGCAAGAAAAACAGGTTAACAACAAGGTTACAAAACTATCTCATCAAGATGAACCTCACACTTATGGAGAGGCGATGACTTGTCCAGAAAAGAAACGGTGGAAGACAGCCATCAATGAGGAGATGGCCTCAATTATGGCAGCCGATACTTCAGAGCTGGTGGATTGTCCACCTAACTGAAAACCAATCGGTTGTAAGTGGGTCTTCAAATTAAAACTGAACCCAGATAACACCATTGAGCGTTACAAAGCCCGATTAGTGGCAAAAGGATTTACACAAAAATAAGGAATTGACTACGAGGAAACCTTTGCCCCGATCGTCAGATTTCCCTCCGTTTATACTTCAAAGTCCGGCAACAGCGGAAAACATGGAGGTGCACCAGATGGACATGAAGACAACCTTTTTGCATGGAGAATTGGAAGTGGAGATCTTCATGTGACAACCCAAAGGATTTGGGGAGGAAGGAGAGGAGAGTAAGGTATGCTGGCTGATTAAATCTCTTTATGGTTTAAAACAAGCGCCTCGACAGTGGAATAAAAAGCTTGATGAGTTTCTTACCGGTCTGGGATATATCCGGATCAGCTTAGATCACTCAATCTATGTTTTTGAAGATGAGGAAGGTGTTATATTTATTGCAATTTATGTTGATGATTTGCTTGTTTTAAGTAAATCTATGGAAAAAATTAATAAAGTGAAAACCGATCTTAAGGGGAGATTTGAAATGAACGATATGGGGGAGGCAAGATATATTTTGGGAATTCAAGTAAAAAGAGACCGAGAAAGAAAGATTATAAGATTGTCTCAAAAAGAAGCAATACAGAATATGTTGGAAAATTTTCAGATGGATAAAGCTAATAGTTGCACAACTCCAATGGAGTTAAAAAACGGATGTGAGGGGAGTGAGGATGAAAGAGTCATAGTCTTAGACGAGGAATTAAGTCATAAAGAACAAAAGTTCATGCAAACTATTCCTTAGAGGCAAGTAGTGGGAAGCCTAATCTATTTTATGAATTTTACCCGACCAGATTTAGTTGCAGCTATAGGACTGCTGAGTAGAAGTCTAAATGCTCCCACTAAGAAGGATTCGGAGGCAGCGAATAGAGTCCTTAGATATTTGATAGGAACTAGGGATCTCTAGTTACATTTGGGTGGGGAGAATACTGACATCACTACTTGGAATGATGCCTGTTATGGTGATGTTCTGATGAGGAGATGTACTTTAGGATATGTATTATATGTGGGTGATGGGGCTTGCTGTTGGAGTAGCAAACAACAAAAGTTTATTGCTCAATCCACCATGGAGGCTGAGTATATGGCCTCTTGCCTTGCTGTAAAAGAATTGATGTGGGTCAAGTCTTTGCTTGGTGAGCTTTGTTACCTTAAGAGTGGTGTGCAATTATTTTTTTGTGATAATCAGGCAGCAATCGCTATTTCTACCAATCCTAAACATCATTTTAAGGCCAAACACATAGACATTAGACTCAGCTTTGTTAGAGAGAAAGTAGAAAACAAAATGATCAATTTAGAGTACCGATTAGATAGCGAGATGGTGACAGATATGATGACCAAACCTGTACCTTTCATTAAGCTAATTTTCTGCAAGGAAAAGTTTGGTCTGAATTTAAAGAGTGACTAGAAAAAAAGGGGAGTGTAGAAATTGATGGTTCTTTTAGTATTTTCTAGGTCTAAAATATAATGTAGAATAGAAGCAGAGGCAATCTGCCTCTAACTCCTCTCTTCAACTCCCACACTTGTTGCAGTCAATGAAAGTTGGAGAGGAAGCTAGAGCCATGGCTACCTAGGCTATCCAGAGGTTTACGGGAAATAGATTAGTTGATTTACGGATTGGTAGTTTCTTTACTATAAGGGAAGATGTCACATCCAGGATTTGATCCTGGTACTTGCCGTCGGATAAAGTCGCCGGTAGCCGGTAGACTTATCCATTAAGTCTAGAATTAGAGTTACATGCTATAGGGTTTATTAGTTATTTAAATGGTGCCATGTAGGATAATTCATTTAATGACGTTTGTTTACGGGAAACATAGATTCAGTTATGTAAAAGTACGAATTACGGTTTGGATAAGAAACGAGTACCGCACATTTGTTTCTTTAAACGAAATAAATACCGCGCAAGTATTTATGACGGCTACGATTGAAGTGTGCATTCAATCAGACGGCCGAGAAGAATGTCGAGATCGCGGAAGAGAATCTCAATGGTTTGTGGTCATCGCCACATCGGATGACACGTGGCACAACTACATTGGATCGGGACATCTCTGGGGATTACGGGACCGAATCCGGATATGACATGTGTTGTCATTTAGGCCATGTTGTACAATATTCGTACAGAAAGTATACCGGTAGCTCTACTTTTGTGTACAGCTGTGTAATATGATTGGTGCCGTACATCACTAGATAGAGTTTATATTGATATTTGAGTATTTTCTAGGTCTTTATAGAAAAAGAGCAAAGGCAGTCTGTCCTTGACTCCCTTCTCCAAGCCCCATCTAGCACTGTACGACCCAATCACATAACTGTAAAGTACAAAAAGGTACTATGGCCGATGACTTTTATATACGGCTTCTGTACGATAAGGCTGTTGAGTGGACGCGTGTCAATCTTTCACTTGTGCGTACGCTCCCCAGAATTTCTACAACCAAATGTTATCCCTCCACGTTACGCCAGGTCATGTCATGTCCATAAACGCCAAAGTGACCATTCCGAGATCTCGGCAGCGATGTACGCCGTAGGATAAAATCTGACATTGATTTTTAGCCATTAAAACAAATGTTCGATTCAATTGTTTCATGCGAAATGACGTCCGCACTAAACTTTAACTAGTTCTATGTTCCTTCGTTCATATTTTAGTTAATCGGTTTCAGTACCATACACAAGTTTAAATAGATATCAAACCCTATGAATACTAACGGACTTCTACGACAGACTGGCTAGAGCTAACGGCTACGCCGCGCTGTTCTGGTCGGAGGTTCGAGTCCTGTCGGACTCAACCATTTGTTGAGAGTGACTTAAGTCACTCTTTAGTCCTGCCAATGGAGCTAAGGCAGCCATGTCTCCATCACTCTCTCTCTCTCCTTCTTTCTCTAGCTTCTCTCTCCAACTCTCACACTTGTTGCAGTCACTGAGAAGTTGGAGAGGAAGCTAGAGCCATGGCTACCTAGGCTATCCAGAGGTTTACGGGAAAAAGATTAGTTAATTTACAGATAGGTAAGTTTATTCTTTAAAAGGTGTATGTCGGTAACAGGATTTGATCCTGGTACCTGCCAACTGTCAAAATGCCGGTAGCCGATAACCTTAGCCGTTAAGTCTAGAAGTTAAAATACATACTATTGGGTTTGATATTTATTTAAATGTTACCAAGTAGGAAAATTCATTTAACAACGGATGTTTACGGTTACATAGATCCCGTTATGTTAACGTTCGGATTTCAGTATGGAGAAGAAACAAGTACCGCGCATTTTGTTTCTTTTACAAAACAAATACCGCACAAGCATTTATGACGGCTACGATTGAAATTTGCATTCAATCGGACAGCCGAAAAGAAAGCCGAGATCGCGGATGAGATTCTCGGCGGTTTGTGGTCATCGCCACATCGGATGACACGTGGCACGATTACGTCGGATCGCGACATCTCCGAGAATAACGAGACCGAATCCGGATATAATATGTGATGACATTTAGGCCATGTGGTACAAATTCCGTGCATAAAGTACACCGACAGCTGTACTTTTATGTACGGCAGTATAATATGATTAGTGTCATACACCAGTAAGAAGAGTTTGTGAGAGAGATAGGACTTAGAAAAATTGGTAGATAAGACCCTCTCTCCCAGAGAGCTTCTGTACAAAAGGTCAACTTTGACCCTCCATAACTTACTGCTTAGGGGAGCAAATTCAAAGATTCTTTTTGCTATCGACTCAGGGGAGTCTTGCCTTCACGGGGGTGAAGGCGGTCAGAGTTTTTGTTTGCCAGGATGGCAATTATTCTTGCCGAAACACAAAGGGGTCAGGGTTATCTTAGAGGCTTCGTGTGAGCTTCCTTCTCTGAGGACCTATGGAGGTCTCAAAGTTAAATGGTCCACATCGTTGCCCCCTCTTGCTTTCTCCGCGCGACCGTATATTTAGGGTTTTGAATTTGTTTTTTTTTTATTATTATTAAAAAAGCAAAAAATAAATGACGCTAAACACATAAATCCTATTTTAGATACCGGATTACAACCTTTGTTTGGGTGTGCTGGGCGGGTCCCGCGTGGTGCCGAAGGTCCCACAAATGTATGGAGGCTTTCTCGATACCCATACTGTACTGATCAGTGTCGTTGGCGCTAAATAATGATACACGGTGAAAAATATCGGTTGTTATACGATAATTTCATCTATCGGTTATGTGACATTCCGTTTTGTCCCAATACCGATGTACAACAGTACAAAAGTAGCGTCGGTCGCTAACACCCTCTATGGCTACGCGCACATGGAGTTAACGAGTGGTCAGTACCAATGATTTCTGATAGAGTTGGCCATGCCTCATGTCGGCGATATCATATATTTTATGACGACGACGGGCGAAAGTCCAAAGAAGTCCCATTCGATACTGTATTTTTTTTACTTATTTACGAATATTTATTATTTCTTCATGATTTTTGTAAATTTCGTATACTTTTTAATGTACGGAATTGTTTGATTAATAGTGGGGGGGGGGGGTGGTTCATAGTTCAAAAGTAGGTGAAAATGCGCCCATACAATATGCCTATTGTACGCAAAACATACAATATGACCTTAAGACCCATATTGTATTGGTCGCAAAATGAAAAAAAATAGTAACAAGGTTGAGTTGCACATCGATCGATAAAGAATTAAACGTCATGTCTATATTTTGAAAAACATTCGGACAAAAAAAAATTTTTCTGTGAGTTGTGAGGTATTTTTAATTTAAACCGCCAGATTTGGACGATCGGACGATTGCTGATAAAAGTAGCGATCTAAGAAGATCACATGAAAATGTTGTTTTTAAAAAGCTTTAAGTCTCAGCAAATTAGTAGGACGGCGGAAAAATAGATCTATATGGACACGCGTCATCACTTGAATCACAGTACAAGTTTTTGGCACCGACAACGCAGCTGCGACGCAGATGGAACAAGCGCAGCTGCGGTTATTTTTGATATGATCTGTACGGACGACCGCAGCCTGCGACGCAACGGGTCAAACGCAACTGCGGATATTTTGCGCCTACAGAAGGCCTACAATAGAAACGCCTACTTTTGAACTATGGTTTGGTTCCGTCAATTTTGTGCGTGAAATGTGCACAGGTTTAGGACAGTTAATTGTTTTTCATTTTTTTTTTATATAAAGTCAAAGTCAATCAACCCATTTTATAAACATTGCATTTTTTATTTTTTCCATGCGTATATTCTTTATTTTTTCGGGCGTTTCATGCGGGCGTTTCGTGCGAAAGGGACCTCCTTTGGAGAAACTAACCAACTTTTTATTGGTGCCACAGAATGGTTTTTTATATGTGAAAATAACAGCTGCTGTGTTGGAGTACCAAACCAGCGTCAAAGACAACAGGTGGCATGAAAGTGCGGTTGTAGCTATTGGTCATTTTTTGGTCAACATTAATAATTCAATTTCATCCCGTACGGATTCACCTAAACGTGAATGAATCCAATCGAAATCCTCTGTACCGAAAGTGCAGGAAAACAGTGCGTCAACTGGAAACGTCGTCATGAAAACCATTACGAAACACAATATGCTACGGTTCAAACTGGAAAAAACACAATTTAGTAAAATACAATTTATATTTTGGGAATTGATCATGGCAGTGACATATTTTGGTTGCGCAGAGTCACTTACGTCACCTTGTCAAAATAGTACGTTGTAAAGGTACAAGTAAAGTACCGTTGAGTTTACATTTGACGGTCAATTAGTTGGACAACTTTGACTTTCAAAATATTGTTACAACCGGTTAAAAGTTCGTCGCGCTTATGAACGTTGACTGTCATAACAAAATCAACAATTCACATGGCCGACAAAGGTTTACGGTAACAAAACAGCGGCAACCACATATAAATAAAAGTGTTGCGCATACTGACATTCTCACTTTATGAGCTCCACTTCGAGCGCACATGTTCGCGAAGCGTTACATTGAACTTTGGAAGTAAATTGAAGAACGGCGCGAAATGAAACCTCTCAAAAGAAAATTATTAGAAGTCTTGTACGGATAAATATAATCGCACGAAATGAAATATACTTTGTAAACTATAATAAAACGAACCGGCATAAAAATATCAATGAAACTAAATGAAAAAAATGCGCGTCGTCACGCGCGACCAAATCACGCCACACTATTTATGATCCCCGATTATTTTGCGGCTAAGTTAAAAGCCAAAACGTGGACTCACAGTGGAGCTCACGCAAAGTGAGAAAGTGACTGTGCGCAACACTTTTATTTACATGTGGTTGTCGCATTTTTGTTACCACAAACTTTGGACGGCCGAGTAAATTGTTGCTTTTATTATGACGGTCGACGTTCGAAAGCGCTGCAAAATTTTAACCAGTTGCAACAATATTTTGAAAGTCAAAGTTGTTGAACTAATTGACTGTCAAATTTAAACTCAACGGTACTTTAATTGTACCAATGTGTACTTAAAGCGTACAATATTTCACAAGGTGATATAAGAGGCTGTGCGTAACCAAAATGGTCACTGCCATGATGAATTCCTCAAAAAACTATTTGCTCAAAAAACTGATCGCCTTCAGGAAGCATGTTTAGAGGGCCCTAACAAATTTTAGATTGGCGAATGGAACCGTAGAATTTTGCGCTCTTCCGAGTTTAAAGTTGACTTGTTACTTCGGGCAATTTATTTCTTTTCGATACTTACTGTTTGCATCTTTTGAAATGGTTGTAAATCGTTGGTGTCTGCGTAAGCGGTTACTCACATTTTTATTTGGGATTTAGGGTAAACTTCCATTGGCGAAAAACATGGGTACATCACACCGTAAATGTTATTATTATCAATAACATTGTATAGACGCCCCTAAAATTACGACACCTAAACTTAAATAGAAATAATAATTCTTATTCTCCCTTTACGCTTATATAAGTACGGTTTCATTAATGTCAATAACATTACACCGCCCAATATTATCTGTTGTTTTTGAAAGCTTTGTCTTCAGTATATAGAGCTGCGAGGGAAGCCTAAGTACTTAGAATATTTTTGGTGTAGTTTGAAATGTAATACTTACCTTAAATATTGTGACAGTAGAATGTTTCTCAAAGAGTATTAGTACGGTCACATATACACGCGTCGGCTTTTTAGACAGTGCAGGAAATGCGGAATAGACATGGCCACATGTCATCTATCGGACGACTGAATTCGTCTAATCGGGCGGACGAAAATTAAACCAGACATCTGGGAACACTGATACCAAAAGACAAATATCAGACGTTGATTCGTATCAGATTAAGGGCGAGAATTATGAGGGGGACCACAGATGACGAGGAGCTTCGTAAGCGTCCCAGATAGTCGTAGAAGTTTACCACAACAGGTTGGAAGTATTTGAGGTTGCTGACTAAGCAAGCAACATTATGTGTACGACATCAAATTGTAAATACCTGAAGAGATTGTTTTTGTAGCGTAGCACTTTAGGAAATAGTGTTTCACTATTCACTTTTAGGCTAGTTGGATTTAGGTTTTTGGAAGTACACTAGTGTACCTTGTCGTACTATCGTACAGTACTACTATTCTGGGTACTGATATCTGTTTGGCTAATAGGTAGTAGATGCTCTCTCAGAGTATAAA
>JBBHKE010000719.1:0-20037 GCA_037447655.1 Zygnema cylindricum | reverse complement strand
TACCACATCACAACGCGGACTACATTTCAGGGTTCTTATTGTGATAATTTTTGACCGTTGTGTTAGGGAAAGGTCAAAATGTTTTACAGCTATTAAATTTTAACACTTTGTGTGTTGTGTAACGAGTGTACATGTTTTAATTCTCTTTTGCGAAAAAGAGTTAAACACCAAGGATTCATGTAAAATCGGGATTGGTCCTATTTGGTACGACTTCTTACCTTAAGGGCATTTGTATTTTTGGATTATTAACATGAAATGTGAGGGCATTTGTATATTTTTGGATTAATTGACAGTTGGTTGTGGTAAAGCATTTATTACGGAAGCACTTCGGGAAACAGTTGCCTAAAGGCATGTCGAAGTGCGTGTCAATGCAGTATGGGAAGGATAGTTACGGCCACGGCTGCGAAACACAATTTAACTGTGCGTGAAGCTGTACGGAAATCCGTTGACAAAGGGCTTCACGAAGGCATTATTTACGAAATGGTGTTGGTTGACAGTTAATTAGGTTTTTATATGTTTACGGGAGTGTAAAGTACAATTATTAGGTTTTTATGTTTACGGGAATTCCATTCTTCAGCATGGTTTATCCTGGTTAGGGCTAAAATGTACTTAGGAACCACAAATTGAGAAAAAGCGTTTTCTCTTAATTTTGTACATGTGAGCAATGTGTTGTGTGTTTCACAATTTTAAATTATCGACATTTTGTAAAACTGGAAAGGGATTGTGTTGCCAGTTTTTAATAGTGTTATTCTTGGGACTTTACATCAGGCGCAACACTACACCATGTATGGTTATTAGTGTTGATGTTTTTTGCGCCACTTAAAACATCTTTTCTCCGTGCACACTTGTCCAATTTTTGATTGCCAATCAGAAGGTTAAAATCTTGCCTTTCAATCTCAATTTCGGAGGATTAACAATCCGACGAGTGTGCATTGGAGAATAGCTGTTTTTAAGTGGCAAAAAATATTAACTCTAGTAGCGGTACACGAAATGGTATTCAAAACATACAAACATGTGTGTGATGCTTTTACTATTGTGAAGTTGTAAATTTGAACACAATCCCACATACATTCTTAAACCCTCGTGAAGATTTCACAGAATTTACCATCTAGAGAAGGGTTTTAGAAATGAGAGAATAAAAAAGACCATGGGCATTCTCCCACAGAAAGAGGTTTATTTTTGAACTTTTGGGCTTCATGCATTTTAGATACTAAAGATTTTGAACTATGTACACGACGTGTTGGGTGTGTGATTTCAAATTATTCAACGATTTCAATTGGTATAGCACTTTTTGTAAAAAATATTATTGCAAATGCACTGTTATTCGTAACTTGGTTAGCCATTCAACTTGCATAAAGATAATTTTCTCAATTCTCCATTGCTATTGTTTAATTTTCTTTTTGTTGAGTTTCCAGCACGAAATCAGATCCAGTACCTTTTTAATGCTCAACGATACGGTGAAAATGATAAACAACGCAACAAACTAATCGAGTAGAGTTTGATTCGAACACAGTCCCGTTCGTAAAACTGACAGGAAAAAATACAATAATTGCAAGAAACGTCAAAGGGAATTGATCATGGCAGTGACTATTTTGTAGTGTTGTATATCGGTAAAAAAATTATCACGATAACACCGATACCGATAGTTATACGTTATCGAACAGTCAGAGGTCTCGATATATCGGTCCGAGACCAACAAATTCCATATCAACGATAACTTAAAAAAATATAGTATGCAGGCAATAGTACTTTATAATATGATTTATTATATTATTCACTTTATATAGCGTGGTATACCACGTGTAAGAATTTGTTCCGTACGCTATTTAACTGATATTTATTACGGATAGCGCGGCACATAAACGTTGACAAATTTAAAATAATAGTTTATAGTTCTAAAATTATAGTACGGAAGCGAAAAAAATAAACTACATTGTAAATTTGTAAAATCAAACTTTTTTGAAAACCAGACGAAAAGACGAACAAAGCAGGCGAACAAATCTATCAGACTGCTGCCATTAACTGTCGTTTATAAAAAAATAACACTCAAAAAGACATTCTGGAAGGGGTACCCAAGTAGAACCACCTTAAATTAGAAATAATGAAGGAAATATCGCGATTTCTTATCGAAATCGGGGAGAAGGGGGTCCGCGGCGCGTCCGGGGAATAACACGTACAGCTGAATGTACTAGCCGTACATTTATCTGTACGGTCTCTACCGATATCGCCAATCGTTATCGATGTCGGTGTTATCGCTGATAATAACCGATAAATATCGAGTATTTATCGGCGATAATACCGATAACGATGTTTCGTACCAATATATAACTTATCGGCTACCCGAAAAAAGGCCCATATCGGTTATCAGCAAATCCTTACCAGTACACAACACTAGTATTTTGGTTGCGCACAATCACTCACGTCACTTTGCCAAAGATTGTACGTTTGAAGTACACATTGGTACAAGTTAAGTAATGCACCGTTGAGTTTAAATTTGACGGTCGATCAGTTGAACAACTTTGACTTTTAACAACTAGTTAAAATTTGGCCGCCCTTGTGAACGTTGACCGTCATAACAAAATCAACAATTCACACGGCCGCCCAAAATTTACTGTAACAAAACTGCGGCAACCACATGTAAATAAAAATGACACAGTCACTTTCTCACTTTAAGTGAGCTCCACATCGAGCGCACATGTTCGCGAAGCGTTGCATTGAACTTAGACACAAATTGAAGAACGACGCGAAATGAAACCCCTCAAAAGTAAAGTAGAAGAAGTCTTGTACCGATAAATTAAATCGCACAAAACGAAATATACTTTGTTCAGCAATAATAAAATGGACCAGCGCAAAAATATCAACGAAACCAATGAAGTGACTGCGCTCAACCAAAATAGTAGTGTTGTGTATCGGTAAGGATTTGTTGATAACCGATATGGACCTTTTTTCGGGTACCCGATAATCGATATATTGGTAGATATATCGTTATTGGTGTTATCGCCGATAAATAACCGATATTTATCGGTATTTATCGGCGATAACACTAATATCGATAACTATCGGCGATATATGTACGGACTGTACAGATAGTGTACGGCCGGTACACTCAACTGAACGTCATATTCCCCGGGCGCGCTCTATTCACAACCCCTATCTATTGAGGTGTCTTCCAATCAGATCACTGTTTTTGTACAGTTGTACAAGCACAAATAGTAAAGTTGCACAAGCACAGAAAGTACAACAGCCGCCATGAGGTCTCTATGGTTTTAGTACGGATCCAATTCAACGTTATACCTTTCACATCCGACGCCATGGGTTTGATCTTTCTTCCTTAGGATCCACTGGGACCTGCCACATGTCAATCTGTCGGCTATTTTGGCATAAGCCGCCAAAAGAGCCATTCCGGGATGTCGGCGCTCACGCTGGCCGTCCGCTCGTATTTTCGCATTCCAAGTCGTCGGTTCGATTCTGGCGGCGCGCAGAATGCTATTTTGTGTCCGTTGTACTTTGTGTTCGCCGTCCTTTTTCCGTTCCATGTTCACCAGTTTGTCGGTACAATTCCGTACGCTGCCGTAAAATCGTTGTTCAGTTAAAGTATTATTTTAAATTTGTCAACGTTTATGTGCTGCGCTGTCCGTAATAAATCGCAGTGATTCTTATGCGTGGCATGCCACACTATTTAAAGCCAATAATATAATACAGTATGTTATAAAGTATTACTGTATGCATATTATATTTTCTTAAGTTATCGCCGATATGGAATTTGTTGGTCTCAGACCGATATATTGGAACCTCTGACCGTTCGATAACCGAAGGGGTCGCAAACGGTCAACCGAAACCATGACCGACCATTAACCGACCGCCCGAGCTAGATATGGAACGGATTCGGCTGCCAAATTTTGAGGGCTTGGCGGTTGCGGCCAGTTGATTCACCAGGAAAAAAAAAATGGTCTGTTTTAGTCGGTTTAGCAAAACACCAAAAAAAATGAAAATTTTGTATTGTCCATACAATCCAACATTACTGAACTTTGTACTCTTTGGTATTGTGGAAGTGCGTGATATCATGATTAGCGTCGCAAATCTGACACGGTAGTAACACTTTTTATTTCACAAATCTTAGGGAACGTGACAAAGCGTCGTAAAAATCTGACACGGTAGTACACTATTTATTTCGCAAATCTTAGGGAAAGCGACAAATCGTAATTATTGGCTTATTCATACGTTGTACATTAGTTAATTTTGTACTTTTTCGGTTAGGGGCGGGCACGGTTAGTTGGGAGAAATCGACTTCCGGTATATTTTTATATTCATAAACGCCGGTCGGTTAACGGTTAACAATTTTGGAGCATGACATAACCCGGTCGGGCGTCGGTTACTCAGATTTTGAAAAAAAAAAATGGTCGGTTTCGGTTATGTAAAATTTTGACTTTTGCGACCTCTGAGAGCCGATAGCTATCGGTATCGGTGTTATTGCGATAATTTTTTTACCGATACACAACACTACAAAATAGTCACTGCGATGATCAATTCTCAACGTCAAATTATCGAACGGCCGATTGAACATAGAACTTATTTCTTACATAGTCTTGTTCGTAAGACTGAACAGGCGATCCGACAAGAACAAAAAATCGAACGGCCGATTTTACATAGATCTTGTTTCTTGCATAGTCTTGTTTGTAAGACTGAACAGGCAATCCTACAACAACTGCAAAAAACGTAAAATGATTGAACGGCTAACCTACATGACACACTTTACAGAAATGACGTAGGCAGCTCTCCTATTGGTTGTTACCAACGAGCACGAACAATTGATTTGAATCAGCCGCGAGATTCCGAGATGACACGTGTCAGCTATCTGCACCAAAACAGCCTGACCTACAGTTCGAACCCTCAACCTACCAAGCATTCACTCATCCCATACGGACGTCCCAGATAGCCTCAAAAACCATCTATCGGTTTTTTCTCACTGTCTGAAGCTAATTGGACTAGCATGTCATCTAACGGTTTCGGTTCATTCTCTCGTAATCGTCCCCAATCGACGTCTACAGATCCTTCATTTCAATCTGACGGCCGGGATTTTCCAGATCTCCTCCAGCCATCCACTTGTCTTTTCTTCAGCTTCTCTCATTGAACCAATAAGATCTCTGTATTTTGAATCCACCGTGGCTTCCGGGGAACGCCTATGCAATTCCTCCAAGCCGCATGCTCCTGAAATTTCACTGGCGGAAATAGCAGCGAATTAGGGCTTCTACAGCATCTCTATCACGCCACGTCACGCCACGTGGCCGGCTGCCTTTTCAACTCGGGCCTCTCTTCTCTCCTGTCCTCTTACCCGATCAGCCTCTCTTTTACGGTTCTTTCTGTTTTTAGTGAAGTTTAGAGTGTACTTTTTTGTTTTTACTCTTAAAAAGCGTAGGGAAAGTTCAGGTAGAAGTGCATATGGTGTAACATAATCCAGTTTGTAGATTTGTCTGTGAAGACTCTTGAATACGAGTTTTTAAGAAGAAAATTAGGGTTTTGTATTCCTGGTGGTGATTCTTTTGCAGATAGCAGGATTGCTATCTGTGAATAGATTTGAGAAATATTTTTGTTGCAGACAACCATGGCTATTGCTGTGATGTCAATGGAAGGAGTTGCTAGGTCTTTGGTATTGAGTAATTCTACTCTTACAGCAAAAAGTAATCATGGAGTTTCTGCGATGGCGGGGCCTCGCAGCACAGTCAGTTCCGGATCGAGCTCCATGGCTTCTCAGTTCCGTGGAAAGTCTGTTGTTTCCAAGAAAGAAGTGGTTTGTGTTCGACAGACGAGTCGACGTTTGAGTGTTTCTGCAACTGCTTCCGAAATTATGACTGAGAAACCAGCTGTGGAATTGGTGAGTTCATTTCATATGATTTACTGCAGATATGTTTGGCTGTATGTATGATTGAATGTACATATAATCGACTGTAAATATGATTTATCGTAAATATGCAAGAAAAGACCGTTGAGGTCTTGAAGAATAGTGTTATTGGTTATGGTACAAAGACAGCTGATAGTTTTCTGACACGTTAAGTAGTTTCACTTTTGTTTGTGATTATGCAAATTTCATGATTCAGTAAAGATGTCTAAACCACGGTGATGGAAAGTGCAATGCAGTTACATCGTACGTTTCTTTGATTTTACTGTTGTGACGTTGCAGAAAAGAATCTTAAAACATTATTTTTTACTCTTTTTTTTTTTTTTTTTTCCCACTTTAATGTCCATATTGCTGCAATGTATCTATGCTTCTCTGATTTTTTCCAGCAGCAGATGTGCTTTGTTGTTTATCTTTTTGAAATGTGATTGTTCACCTTTGTTTTTGATAATTACTTGGTAGCCTGTTTATTGTTCTCGATGTGAGTTGTCAGTGTTTTTTCTTGAAAAATAGCGTCCAATTGCTGAAGTTACATTTCTTCTTTCTTTCTCAGTTTACACGTGCGTGACCTGTACGGGTATATTAAATGACAAACAGACCATTGTGATTCTCTTGTTTGGTAGGAACTTTGTAGAATCTTTTCAGCTAAGGGCTGTTTAATGCAAGTAGCTTTCAATTTGGTGGCTGCCTTTTTCTTCAAAATCATCCAATAGGCTTTCTTTTTCTTTCATACCGAAGTTTGTGATGTACAATATTAAATTAGACGAAAACGGAAGTGGGTTCTTGGATAAGTGGACACAAGTTTGACGATCAGGAACTGTATTGTCACAGCTAAATTAATGGTTCTATCTTGAAGAGTTCTGCAAATTTCCCGATTTTTCTGTGTTCTTCAATAATTTCAGCTTGTGCTTTTCTTTATGTTGTCGATTTGAATGTTTGAATTGTTGACCGCACAGATTTTGAATAGTTTGGGGTAGGTCTCAAGAAATCCCTTGTTTGACCGAAAGGTCAATATGCTAATCTTTCTTGTACAAATTTGAACATCTTTTGGTCAAAAATTGTAAGTTCCTAATTTTGAAAATACTGTGGCTTGTCCTGGAACTGGTGGGCTTTGTTAAAATGACTGCAGGAAATCACAAAGGAGGAGGGCTTGAAATTCTACGAAGATATGGTCTATGGGCGAACTTTTGAAGACATGTGTGCTCAGATGTATTACCGAGGAAAAATGTTTGGGTTTGTCCATTTGTATAATGGACAGGAGGCAGTCTCAACTGGTGTAATTCAAAACTTGCGAAAGGATGACTATGTTACAAGGTACAATCCATCACTTGCAAGAAGTCGTAGGCCTTGTTTGAATTTCAAAAGCAATCAATGATTGTGTATTGTATTTGTCATTTACAGCTTAATCTGGTACAATTTAATTGTGAATTGTTGCACCTCAAACTATCCAGCCATAATTTTACTGTTGAAACATTAAACCCTGAAGTGGTTAGCTGTTTTCTTGTTTTCTTCTTTAGGCTACCCTCTTCTTTCTTGCTTGTTGCTCCCTTATTTTTTTTTTTTATGTTTTTGAGCCTTTTTGTTTTTTGTTCTTTTGCCTGTATGTTTACTTTTACGCAGCACTTATCATGGGCAAGTTTTCTGTACGGTGTTGATTGTCTTTTTTTGGGTTTTTTTTTCCTTGTTACTTATTTTTCATTTTCTGGCATTTTTTTTTGCTTGTTTGGCCTTTTTTTATGGGAATATTTTCCCTTTTCTTGCACTTGTCATGATCATGTGCCTGTTGGCCTCTTATAGTCTGATCTTCTGGTTTGGTATTTGTGTTAATTAATCCCTTTCTTTCCATTTTATTTTTTGCCCCTTTTATTTGCAGCACATGTCATGACCATGTGTATGCTGGTCTCTTTTTGATCCCTAATTGTGTAATCTCATTGTGTTCATCTTATTTTATCCTTTCCTTTCTCTTATAATTTCTGCCCTTAATATTTGCAGCACATATCGTGATCACGTGCATGCAATCAGCAAGGGAGTGCCTGCAAAGGAAGTTATGGCCGAGCTTTATGGAAAGACAACCGGATGCTGTAGAGGACAGGGAGGGTCTATGCACATGTTTTCGAAGGAGTGGGGTCTTTTGGGTGGATTTGCTTTCATTGGAGAAGGTATTCCGGTGGCAACCGGAGCAGCATTTCAAGCAAAGTACAGCAAGGAGGTTCTCAAGGATGACACAGCAGACCAAGTGTCTGGTGAGTTAGTTAATGAAAATTCAGAATTTCTGGAAACTAGGGTCTGGTAATTAAGTGTAATTGCATATTCTCGAAAGCTGTGTGTCTTGTAATTTAGGATATATTGGGTATATTCGGAAACAGGGTGTCTGGTATTTAAGGGAAATTAGGTGGCAATGAAGTGTCTGGTTACTTTCCCATAGTGCCTGGTAATGTAAGGAAGATTGGGTTTTTGGGACTGAAATGTCTGGTCATTGAAGGGAAAATGGCTTTTGAAACCAAGTGTCTGGTAATTTAGGGAAATTGGTTACTTCTGGAAACTAAAAATTGATATGTTTTGAAACTATTAAGGGATTTTGGGTATTTTTGAAAAGCAATTGTCTGTATAGGGAGGAAATTGGGTTTTGGAAAGGAGGTGTTTGATAACTTATTTTGTTGTTGCTTTCAAAGATATTAAAAGGGAATGATCAGAATTGTGCATTGTGGTAATGGAAGGAGTCCATTGTGATTGTAAATTTGAGGGTTGAAGAGCTTGTGTGTAGCTTGAATATTTAAAGCAAATGGAGGTCAAAATGTGGATTTGTGGGCAGGATACTGTTCATTCAGCAAGGTTTTGATGTTTTTTCACAGAACCATTCACATATTGAATCATCATTTTTATTCGGCGCTTGGTTTCAGTTAATTAATACTACGTTTTCCTGGTGTCAATGTTTGGTGATACTCTTTTTTTGTTGGTTTTTGACTGGGATGTCTTTTTAAATTGTTTGCGCAGTTGCCTTTTTTGGGGATGGTACCTGCAACAACGGTGCCTTTTATGAATGCCTGAATATGGCCGCATTATGGAAGCTTCCAGTGATCTTTGTGGTTGAAAACAATTTGTGGGCCATTGGAATGAGCCATGTCCGTGCTACTTCCGTTCCAGAAATTTGGAAGAAGGGACCTGCCTTTGGAATGCCTGGAGTCCACGTCGATGGAATGGATGTACTTGCAGTTAACAAGGTAGCAAAAGAAGCCATTGCTAGAGCTCGCCGAGGAGATGGTCCCACATTGATCGAATGTGAGACTTACCGATTCCGAGGACACTCTCTTGCGGACCCTGATGAACTCCGTGACAAAGGTAAGTAGTAATGTTGTGATTGCTGACAAGGTTTAACTTGCATTTTGACAATTTTGACAATTTGACAATTTTGACAATTGCAGTGTTAGATTTCATGGTGCATTTGTCGGTTGAAGTTTTCTTTAGGAGTAGCTTGATGTTACATGAATTGATTGATTGAAGTTGGAAATGTCAAGCTCTTTATTTTTATTATATGTTCAGTTTCTTATTGGATATTCTGGTTGAGAATCTGTGATCATGGAAAAAAAGGGTCTGGTTTAATTTTCATGTTATCAGTGTATAGTTGAGAAAATTTGCTACTTATTTCCAACATTACGAACATGTTGGATATATTTTTGCTCTAATGTTGGTTTGTGGTTCTCCTGTTTTTAGGTACATAGTTGATCCAACAATCAGAGACCAGAAACAATAGTTCATGATCGTCATGTGATTTGTGTTTGTGATTCTTTTGGAGGTTTTTTTTTCTTCTGTTGACTCATGCTCAAGTTCTTGTTTTTCCTAATGGAAGTTTTCTGTATTTTGGTATGTGACAGCTGAGAAGGAACACTACCAGGCTAGAGACCCTATTGAAGCTCTTAAGAAATATCTTCTGGAGAATGGATTGGCAACAGAATCCGAATTGAAGGTACTTATCTTTTCAATTCCATTTTTCTGTTCCAGTAATCTTGATGTGGAAAAACTTTTCGGACATTACTTGTAAATCTCGCAGTTGGTCCAAACTGAAAATCAATTTTAATGTCTTACCAGCAAGAAAATAAAGTAGGAATCGCTCAAATATATTATCTTAATGACAAAAAATTGGCGAGATATATCTTGTTGGCTAGAAATTGGAGAGACAAAGTAGCAAACAATCAAATTTGACTTTTTGAACAAGTTATTCTGCCCATCGCTATAACTGTCAAAAATTTGCCATGCAATAAATGTAACTGTTCTTGACTGTTCCATTTTTTTTCTGAGGCAAGCCATTATGCCAACTGATCTTACCTTTTGATCCTGTTACTATCGAGAATTGGACATCCATAAGATGAGAAATAGTGCTGTTTGCACCAAAAATGTTTATAACTGATAGCCATAGTCAGTTGCTATTGGGTCTAACTAGGTTTTCCAACTTGGGTTTGATTTAAAAATTATGTCAGAGTGCTAAATTGTAGGCTAAAGAAATGCCCATGGTAAAGTCTACACAACGTGCTCTCATTACTCTTTTATGACTAGAAATTGTCTGGGTTTTGATAACAAAATAGATAACCAGGTTTTTGTTTCCGTCAATCGAGTTCTTATAGACAGTAAATCAGAACTAAGTGTGTTAATCATAACTTTATTCACCCTGTCATTTCAAAACACTGAAGGAATGATCAGTGTCTATGAATAGTCTGAACATACTTTTTTGCTTTTTTCTTATGAGAGTTTTTTCTTTTACGTGGTAAGAGTTTTGGATCAGCTGTGATTGCTCTTTCAGAATCAAGTATTTCTTTGTTTTTTGTAGGAAAATATAATTTGTCATTTGTGTTCATCTTTCTTTAAACACATCAAAACAAGAAAGTGGAGAGAAATAAAGTGGGAATGAATCGGTTTCATTTTTGACTAGCAAAAAATTGAAGAGAAGCAAAGTAGGATCAAAGTTCTTCCTTACTAGCAAGAATTTGGAGTGAAATAAAGTAGGAATCCTTCAAATTTCGGTTTTTACTGGAAGTAATCAGAGAGAAATGAAGTAGGGAGTTGATGGAGTTGAAGTAGGAATTGTCAAGAACTTTTCTCTTACTTAAGGCTGTTAACATGAAGGCAGATGATGCAATGGAAGAAGCTGTGGAAGTTCCTTCTGCTTACTAACAAGGATTAACGAGATAACCTTACTGTTTGTTATGTTTCTTTTTTATTTGTTCTCTTACTTGTTCATGACATACTAACAAGAATTGGCGACATAATCTTACTATTTTTACGTTTCTTCTTTTTATTTTCTTACTCGTTTATGATTTGCAGGCCATCAACAAGAAAGTGGATGATGTCGTGGAAGAGGCAGTGGAATTTGCCGACGCAAGTCCTCTACCTGTCAGGTCACAGCTCCTCGAGAACGTCTTTACCGACCCCAAGGGCTTTGGAATAGGACCTGATGGAAAATATCGGTGCGAAAACCCAGATTTCTCTTCTGGTACCGCCGCTGTTTAGGACTATCCACGCTAATACCGGTACGGCAGTCTCAGTCATTTTTATAAAACGGGGTGATAGGCAATTCAGTTACCCTATAGACAGAAAGTTTTTATTTTCCCCAAACTTTTTTCCTTTTTATATATAATTTGCTTTGAAAATGTCACGTAGATTAAGGCGTGGCATGAGAAGAACCGGAGGCTAATTTCCAACTACTTTACTAGTCAGGGAGAATAGTTTCTAAAGCTATAATAGATTATGTGGGTTCAAATAGTGTCTAAAAGTCGGTAGGAAACGTTCAGTTCTTTTGTTGTGTTTGTTCAAATTACACTTGAGATTCTTTTTTCTTTTACCTGTGATAAATACAGGTTGGGAGTTGATGTTTTCTGTCCATAGACCATCCCAACAGAGCAAAAAAAACTGTAAAGTCTGTATTGCTATGAAATTGGTTTATACTACTCACGGATTTTCAAAAAACAGGCAGGAAATTTGTCTTTTTCTCTGCAGTTTTATTGGTTTTGTGTTTACAATCTGAGAGTGGAAAGTCTCTGTGGAGCAGGTTTTATAAAATATGTTTTCACAATGATGTTGTTTGTGGATCTTTCTTTCTGTTGATTAATAATACCAAAAGAGTAATAGTACGAAAAGTTGTAAATAGTGTTTATAATGTTCACGATGAACTTTGGAAAGCTGAAATCGGCAAATGGGAAGGAAGGAGTTGTGTGCTCGGAAATTGGTGTGCCGGATATGGTGGGATTAAATCGATAGAACATTGTAAAAATCAAATGTAAATTTACCAAGAAAAGTTTTTTGAGTATTAAATGCCTACAGGTCAGTGCGGAATTGGGATTCCTCAGGTTCTCTAAAAATAATTAGGGAGGGTGTATGTTAACACTATTCTTCATAAACAGGGAGAGGGAGGGAGAGATGGAGGGAGAGTGGGAGGGTGATGGAGAGGGCGAGGGAGAGTATGGAAAAAGTTTCTTAGGTCCTATTGTCAAAAGTAATGAACTAAACCTGTGAAATAATCAATGTTAGACCGGCTTTAAGTGATGAGGATGATAAACAAAATTTAAGCACTGTTTTTTAATAATAATGAGAAGCTTGAGTTAGAGTTTTGCTGACTGCTTATTTTGTCTTAGGAATAGTCACCAGTTCATTAGGGAAAATGTTCAGGCATGGGGAGAATATTTGGAAAATGCCATGGTCAAAACTCCCATTCAATTCCAATGTCTAGTAAGTTGGACTGTATAATTAAATACTAGGCATAATTAAATATATAAGTGAGAGAGTCAAAAAATCTTTTTTTTTATTTTTTTTTATTTCATGGTGGAAAATAAGTAATTATCGTATAATATGTGCCAAAAGCAATAAACACAAGGGGGATGTGTATTATTTCCTTTCACATCCTTCCTCACCTTTCGAAAATGCTTTTTAATTTATCCTGCCCTAAAACACCTTTCGAAAATGTGTGCCAAACCACAAATGGGTGTAAGGCCAGATTCTGAATTTTCTAAGTTGGAAAATTTGTATTATCCCATTTGATTTCATTTGGACTTTGAGGTTGTCCTTCGCAATCTACTTCGAACTCTTATGTGAATTGTGACTAATGTCATAACATTTTTATACTCTACAATTTTGAAATAAATTTCTCCTCATTCTCCTTTAGTCCCGGATTTCATCAAAGCCAGTAAAAATTGAACCCATTCTTGCCATTTCACAACATTAACTATGCACACTATATGTAACTATATTATCTTTACATATATTAACACAATATTAATGTGACAGTTTTCATGACCTACACAACATCACAACACAAGGAGAGAACACAGTATCCAAACGTGAAGAAAGAAATTTGAAGTGAGAAGGTAAGGAGGAAGGAGGAAGAGAAAGTGCGAGTGTGAAAGGTGGAGAAAACGAATATATGACGTCACTACTACACTGATTGTTGTCGGATGAACTTTTATCTGACGGTGGATGAAACGCTGCGCTACATTTCACTAATGAAGTGTCGTCAGATGAAATTTGATCTGACGGTGGATGGAACGCTGCGCTACATTTCACTACTTCATGAAGCATCGTCAGATGAAATTTGATCTGACGGTGGATGAACGCTGCGCATCATTTCACTACTTCATGAAGCATCGTCAGATGAAATTTGATCTGACGGTGGTCGAAACACTGCACGAAATTTCACTACTTCAATGATAATTGTCGGATGAAATGTCATCCGACGGTGAAACCCCCCCACGTACAGAAACGTACTTAGCCCGGCTCACATGGTAATGGACCAAACCCAAATAAAACTACCCCATAAATGGCACGCGTACCAAATATTCCTAGCCGACCGAATGTACGGAAACTTCTTGTGAAATTGCCGAAAAGTGGTAATTATGGTTTTAGCATTCTATCAATTTTTAACCAACATGTCCGGTCGAGATAACCATCACCACACATGACTATTCGTTTCGAATTCTAGCATATCATCAATAATGACAACCATTTGTTATAATTATCACTCTTTAGCATGAGTTAATTTCAAGTTGATGTGATAGGAACAACAATTCATTTACTTTGTAATGGCAACAAAGGAAAGGAATCAGCTTTAGTTTGAGAATGAGCCGTTAAGAACTAAAGAATGGGATGTTGTCCAATGTCAATTGGTCAAATTTTAATGTCTAATATTTTATATCCAATATGTACTGTCCAGTGTCCGATGTCCAATATTTTAGTCTCCATGGTTTTATGTCCAATGTCTAATGTCCGAGTTTTAATGCCCAATTTCAAAATTGAAAAGTTAAAAAAAAAATAAGTTGAAAATATCAAAATCAAAGCTCCTGTATAGGGGCATTTTACTTCCCAAAAACTGTATTTTCAAATGTTAAATCACAAACGTTAACTTTCGTTGTATGATATTCAATGTCAACTTTTCTGACCAATGACAAAATGTTTCGGTTTGAATATCCAAATTCCAATGTTGAAATGGTTTAATGCTGTCCAATCAAATTCAAACGCCCTTTCTTCGTCCAATTCGAATTTCTATTTGTTCTAACATCCTAAAGATAGTAAACGAAACGCCAATTCTTAATAATTAAACTATACAAATAAGCGAAAATACAAGAAACAACATTTCAAATAAAAATAATACCAATCGAAATATTCTGTGACGATGGCCAGCCTTAAAACTAGTTATTGAAGATACGAAACTAAAGACGCAGATGTTAAAAAAGGGTTAATAAATGATGCAAGTTCACGTAAAAATCAATTCTAGATGTCAAATTCAAGTAGCAAAATTTGTAGCTTCATTCTAACATCGTAGAGATACTAAGGAGTCACACCTCTTTTGTTTATAATTTACAAAACCATGTATAAATTAAGCATAATGTTAAGAAAAAATATTCAAAAATTATTCCAATAGATAATTCTCTGTTGAATATACACAAAAAATAAAATAGATAAAAAGAATTTGCATCAAAGACAACTCCAAATAAGCTATTCCCGTGAAGTGAATATTGAACCTTGAAAGTACTAACCACTTGCGCCACCCGCTTATCCGTACTAGCGGGTTCGTATCGTCCATATCGTATCTTATCGTATCGTATTGTGGGTGAACCCCACATTCTGGGTATTGAACGGCACATTTGGCCTATACTAACAATGGTATAGAGGAAAAATAGAGGACAAGTGCGCAAATGGGGTAAGTCGACGGTTCGGCCACATCGATAAAGTCAAATCGATAAATTTTGTTTCATGGAAGTTCAAAACCCTCACAAGTCGTCGAAGGGCGACGAAAATTTTCGCACGGTCGGATCCAAAATTTTGACGGTAGTTAGATCCGATTCCGGTTTGCGCATAGCCGATATTATCGACGGTTTGGATAAGGTCCAGGTAAGGTAATTGCAGTACACCGGGTATCGCTATTAGAGTTAATTATTTTTTAGCCACTTAAAACATCTTTTTTTCGTACATATTTGTCCGATTTTCACATGGAGACAACCAATCAGAAGGTGACATTTCTATCTTTCAATCTAAACCGTCAGATCCATAATCCGACCAGTGTGTACAGAGAAAAGATGTTTTAACTTGCCAAAAAAAATAAAAATAAAACATTAACACTAATAGCGATACATGGTGTACTGTACTGTACTCTCCGATTCCACTCGTACAACTGACTCCGAAATGCTGCTTTTCCCTCCCTGAGGGATTGGGGCCGCCGGCGGGGCTCTGTACGGATGCCGGCCACAAGGAAGACTTTGCGAGCCATCGTCAGACGACTTTGGCGGTCCCCTAGCCGTTGGATCGAGCCGCGGAATGGAGCGATCAAGCCTTGACCGACGACCAGGTGAACGTGGATGTGTAGGACTCCGACGGTGGTCAAAAGGAGTTGAACAAAAGAGTTTCTCCCAGGTGTGCCTTCACCACATAGGTCAATTCCCGACAGTGCTCACCGACAATACAAACACTACACCGCGAATCGCAATTAGAGTAAAGAAAAAATTAGAGTAAAAAAATGTAAAAAAAATAATTAGTTATGAACTCTAATTTATGTGATAGAACATTTTCATAAAGGAGATTTAGGGTGAAGTTCCATCATACGTTTCTGTAATTGTTCGGCAAACTCTACAGACCGGGTTGATTGAGTCGATGTTCCATCACATAGAGTCTGTAAGCCACGTGTTCTAAAATGACTGCCGCCACGCAAGCTATGATCCGATATTGAATATCTTTTAGATTTTAAGCACCGACAAACTTAGCTTCAAATCTTCACTTTCGTACCATGTACCTACGTACGAAGTAATCATACGACAGAACTTTTATACTTTTTGCAGACGCCGGCTCATTTTTTAGGGATTCTATTTTCGAACATAACGGAAGTCCTTTGAGAGAAATAGTGTGACGAACAAAAGTTACCGAAAATAGCGTGACGAAGGAATGTTACGAAATTTCGTTTTTAATTTCGGTTGTATTTTGGAAAGCGCGTGTCATGTGTAAATCTTAAGATTTTTTGTTGGTTTTACATCATGACACGTAGCTTAATCGTCCAGCGTGTCACAAACTTTTTTTTTCTGTATTTGCCAACCCACCTCCTCGAGGTTGGTTGACAGTTACAAAAAAAAAATGAAGCGAACTCCTCGCAGATGAACATCCGACGACCAATATTACCTCCAAGACCTTTGGAGAGTATCGGCAAGATTCTCTGTAATGTTGTTTTTCGTATAAAAACAAAATAGGCGGTACGATTTGGTACGGAGGGTCATAGATTTCTGTAAACTACGTCACTTTTCGCCTGATGGAACGTCACCCTTACTCTAATTTTTCAATAACTCTAATTCGGGCGTAAATTTGGGCGCTGAATATATCCACTGTAAATTAAGTACAAAAACAGAATCTGACAAAACGTACAGTTTCACGTCATTATGACGTTTACATTACGCGGTTTGTTAAAACGCAGTTACATGAAAACGACCTGTACTAAATCATTATTTGTACTTTTTTACTTAATGAAGTACAGTTTTGCACCGTCAGACAACAACCGTACGCCACACTATCTAAAACGACACTGTATTAGAGTTATTAACGCTCATTCAAAAAGTACCTTAAATAACTTAAAGAATAGTTTAGAAAAATGTTCTCTACATATAGTGATAGAGTCAAAATTTGGGGTGACGGAATTAGCGCACATTACTCTAATTAGGATTCGCGGTGTAGCGAAGGGTTCCAACTTCCCAAACCTTTTTTGCCTACACGCTACTAGAGAGTAACGAAAATGCAGACCTATTGAGAGACGCCAAGTAATCAAAACGAAAAAGGGTCCATCAGTTGACATTATAGGGTGTGCCCATGTAGCCGATACATTAAAGTGGTACTTTGGATTTTTCCGTACTACTTTGAAGAGCGTTACAATGTGCGAAAATTAATCGTTACTTTGAAATGTGATGGTCGTAGATGTGGGTACAGCTTGTGACGGTTGTTGGAAACTTGCTGCAAATGGTGAAGTCTACAAGAATAGCCACTGTTTGATTTGTCTAGTTTTTTTGTGACATTGTAGATCTCTAGGGTTTTGTCACATTGTGATGTCATGCCCACTTGTGACAGCTTCTACGTCACTAATTCCAAAACTTTCCGACAGGGTTTTTCTATATTGTTTTTCGCCTTTTCTCACTCGACTCGCCATCAAACCCCCCCCAAATGTAATAAAAAAGATTAAATTTTAATCCTTTTTCATTTCATACTAGTATTGTCATGTTTCATTTCAAGAAGTGTGAGTTATTTGCAATGTAGTGAGAGGGAGAGGGAGAGGCGACGACGACGTAGACATTTTTGAATGACCCCTGAATGAAAATGGGGTCAGGTACCCGTGCAAAATATTTTGGTACATGTGTGTGACAGGATAGGAAAGTATAGTGGGTACTCTCACTCGCGCTAAAAAAATCACATTCGTACGGCACGTGCATGAAAGGTTTACTATTCGTTGTTCAAGTGGTACTTCAAGTAAAATCACCTTGTGGGGTGATTTTGGTTAAAATATTTCATGAGCTGGAATAGCGTGCCCGTGGGTCAAAAAGAGGAAAAACAAAACGGATTACAAAAGACGTCACAATTGGAGTACATTACAAGTATCATGATGATTTTCATTGTACTACGAATTTTAGAATTCTTTCGTACGACATTTTTTTGTTGCAGACTGAATTCTAGAGGAAAACGATAGAAAAAACCCGATACTTTAACACCTACGCACACCACTTTAGACGCCAAGTCCTCCAACGTGAGAACCTCCAAATTGAAAAGCGTTTCCTCGCAAACTTTTCAAAATCATCCAACACTCATAGTATGGCAATATTTTGTGTTGAAACATAGTGTGGATCGACTTATCGGCTGATTGTTTGCGTCCGTCTATATTGTGTCTATTAGGCTACACTTTTGTTTGGTAACTACTTATTATCATTATAATACACAATTATAGTTAGGCGTGCCTTTGTGTTTAAACCTACCCATTGATAAGAGAACTGAACATATTATAACTCGATGCCATTTTATTCATAATTTGCCAAGAGAAATTAAGCTTCATTTTTTCTATTTTTTCTCCTTCTCCTTCTTCTTCTTCTCCATCTCCTTCTAACAATCTTCGTAAGTCGTCAACGCAAATTTTCAGGAGTAGAAACAACTGAAACTCAGAGACCTCCATAAGACCTCAGAATGGACAACTTCCAAAAAGCCTTTAGGATAACCCTGACCCCTTTGTGTTTCAGCAAGAACAACTGCAACCCTTGCAGACAAAAACTCTGACTACCTTCACCCTTGTGAAGGCAAGACTTCCCTGAGTGGATAGCAAAAAGAATCTCTGAATTTGCTCCATTGAGCAGTAAGTTATGGAGGGTCAAAGTTGACCTTTTGTACAGAAGCTCTCTGAAGAGAGGGTCCTATCTACTAATTTTTATAAGTCCTATCTCTCTCACAGACTCTATCTACTGATGTACGGAGCCAATCATATTGCACTTGCGTACACAAAAGTACAGTTGCCGGTGTACTTTCTGTACGGACATTGTACGACATGGCCTGAAAGTCGACACATGTCATATTAGGATTCGGTGCCGTAATCCCCGAAGATACCGCGATCCAACGTAATTTCGCCACGTGTCATCCGATGTGGCGATGACCATAAACCGCCGAGATTCTCTTCCGCGATCTCGGCTTTCTTTTCGGCCGTCCGATTGAATACTCGTTTCTTATACATACCGTAATTTGTACTTTTACATTACTAGATCTATGTATCCCGTAAACAGTTTCAGTTAAATGAATTATCCTACGTGGAAATGTTTAAATAAATATCAAACCCTATAATACGTAACACTAGTTCTAGACCTAACGGATAAGGCTACCGGCTACCAGCGGCTTACAATCTAGCAGGTACCAGGATCAAATCCTGGGTGCAACATGTATCTTTTTAGTAAATAAACCCCCAATGGTAAATAAACTAATATATTTCCCGTAAACCTCTGGATAGCCTAGGTAGCTCTGGCTCTAGCTTCCTCTCCAATTTCTAAATAACTGCGACCAATGTGAGAGTTGGAGAGAGAAGTTAGAGATAGACTGCCTCGACTTCTTCCTATATTTCTATTTAGACCTAGAAAATACTTAAGAAACATACCATCAATTTCTACACTCCCTTTATTTTCTAGTTAATCTTTAATTTCAGACCACACTTCTCCCTACAGAAAATTAGCTTAAGGGAAGGCACAGGTTTGGTCATCATATCTGCTACCATCTCACTATCTGGTCGGTACTCTAAACTGATTATTTTATTTTCTACTTTCTCTCTCACAAGGCTGAGTTTAATGTCCATGTGTTTAGCTTTATAACGATGTTTAGGATTGGCAAAAATAGCGATTGCTGCCTGATTATCACAAAAAATTTTATGCACACCACTCTTAAGGTGACCAAGCTCACCAAGCAAAGACTTGACCCACATCAATTCTTTTACAACAGAGCAAGAGGCCATATACTCAACCTCCATGGTGGACTGAGCAATAATCTTTTGTTGTTTGCTACTCCAACAGCAAGCCCCATCACCCACATATAATACATATCCAGAAGTGCATCTCCTCATCGGAGCATCACCATAACTAGCATCACTCCAAGTAGTGATGTCAGTATTCTCC